>WEIS01003478.1:0-12715 GCA_013389965.1 Todus mexicanus | reverse complement strand
AAAAAATAAAAAGTGGTGCATATTGCGGAAGATCTTGAAGCATTTTAGCTTAGAAACACCAAACTTATGTCTGGGAGGCGTTTCAGAGGTGATCTAGTTCCAGCTCCTGTCCCAAGGCAGGAGCAGCTCTACCTAAAATGCACTTCGGTTGTTAGGTGTGTTTTTTCCCGCTGGAAATTTTCTGTCATTTTTATAGCTTTCCAATAGTTCTTATTTTTTTTTTTCCCCTCTTCTGAGGATCTTAATATATTTAGTGCTCTGATTTCTCTTTAGTAGTTAGAAATGTCTCAGAAAGTGGTTATTAATAAATCATTAAAGGTTTGTATCTCATTTCATTTCCTTACTGCTCTACTACTCTATATTTTCAACTGTAGCACAAAGTCGTTCTGAAAATCTAAAGAGGAATTTTTTTACAACAGAGTCAAATCTAAATGATGAGGACAAACCTACAGATTTTTTTTTTTTTCTTTACCTGTAATACTCTTTATTATTCAAGCTATTTGCTTAGATAAAAAAATTCTTAGCTCGATCTTGTTTCATCTGGCATCTAAGAAGAAGGAATAATCGTGCGTGCAGCGCTTTGCAGGCTGCCTATCTTGAAGAGAACATGGAGTGACTTCCCCAATAGGGCTTTCCTGGGAATAGGGAATCGCAAGGTTGAATATAACGCTTGATAGCTACAGATATTTTCAGTAGCACCAAAGGAGGTATGGGAAGTGATGAAAAAACTTATGGAAGGTAAACGGACCATAATTCATACTAAATATCTCCCCTTGTGCAGAAGCTCTTTTTAAATTACTCAGATAAATGAGCTCATTTATGGAATATTTTGTACTGCATGAACTTATATGGGCACCTGTCATGTATATATATTTTTAATACTGAACTCACATAGATGGCTTAAAGTCCCCCTTGCCCTTTAGTAAATTTAAATCTCCCACAAAGCTGCTGTACAGTAGTCATAAAGAAACATTTATGGTTCAACATAATTTCCCTTCATTTCTTTTTCTCTTTCTTTAAAAAAAAAAAGAAGGCAGTTTAAAAGTAATAAAGCACTTCCTTCTGTAAATCTTTGATCTTTTTTCTTCCTAAGGGAAGATTAATTTGTAAATATGCTAATGGATTTGTATAATATGAAACCTTCATAAGAAAAACTACATTAGTTCATATGAATGAACACATCTATCTTATTCAATTTATAAACTAATGGCTGAGAGCATCAACACTGCGTTCTGCTAGGTCTCGTGTCCAAAATCACTGCTGTGTTTCTACGACTGCACAGAGTTTTACCAAAAGAAATGTTAAACAGGACCAGTTTTGTCACCTCTGACTTTTTTTTTTTTTCCCTCTTAGCTTTGGTTTTAATAGTGAGGTTTGCTGCTGTTCCAGCCCGATGAATATCCCTACCCTGAAGAAATCCAGCGCAATGGGAGTTGCACTATGTGGACATAAGGCACCCAGTTACACACCCTCCTATTGAACCCCCTTGATTTCCAGTGAGAAGCTGAGTGTTCCAGCACAGTGATATCTGAGGTGGACGTCCCCAGAAGATGCAGGGCTGAGGCTGCTGCAACAGCTAAGTATTCATCCAGGTTGTTTACAGGAGCTGAGAAGTTGACCATGGCCAGCATCATTGCAACAGTGATGTTGCTGCTTCTTTTGTAGCTAGAAGTTGTGGAGGATTTTGGTCCCACCAGTCTCTCCCTGCTTCCTCCAGCCATTGCAGCTACAATGGGAGCAGAACTGAGCTCCATGGTGGGAGGGGAAGGGATATGGGCAAGGTCATGGAGGGATTCACCCCCAGTGGATGTGCAGTGTAAAACTGGTTCACTGGAACCCTCCTCATTCTTCTCTTTCTTGTATCCTGGATGCCTTCAGGCACTGCAGCGCTCCCCCCTCAGTGTCTTCTGCTCCCTGAGCCCACAGTTCACCTCTTCCTTTTTTTCTCTTTTCTTTGATGTATTCTGGTGTGTAGCTGAAAAGTCAGGAAGGGCTGAAGTTTCACAGATTATTAGGGATTGCAAGGGATCTCAAAAGATCATCTAGTCTGATCCCTCTGCCAGAGCAGGACTGCCTAGACCAAGTTTCCTTCTAGCCTTACCTGCTGGTGAGGCTGTCATGCCTCTACCATTTTTCCTCCAGAGAGAGGAGAAGGAATGGACATGGAGAGGATGGTAGAGCCTACTGGGTCCATCTTTTTCTTCTGCCAATCTCCTTGCTATTTAATTCTTTCCAAGCTTTTTCTCTCCTTTTGCTTCATTCCTTTCCTGAGTCAAACAACGCTAATAAGAACTTGGCACCATATTAAATCAAGGAGGTCTAAAAATCAAAGCTCTGTGTGTTGATTAGGTGGGGCTGTGCTGTATGACTGTTGTANGAATAGATGAATATTATAAAGGGGCCTGGAAAGATCAGAAATAAGGGAGATTCAGATCTCTTTCTATTTTTATTATTATTATTTTCTCTCCAGGAAATTCTCTCCAGTGCTTGTAGAGGGTGAGCAAAGCAAGACTGGTAGGAGAGACTTAGTGGTTGTAATGAACAGAGCTTCAGCCATGAGCTTGCAATGTGATATAATCTATTCTCCTTTTAAAAAGAAAGGAGGGAGGCTTAGGCTTTTCTCTAGCAAAGTTTTCCTTCCCAACAGTCAAAAATAATAGAAAGTAGACATAGAAGAGATCTGTTAATTGATCTTGTCCATATCTTGCCCAACACAGGGTTATTCCCTGCAGCATATTTACTAGTGCTGAGTTCAGCTTTGTTTTTAAAACCTCCACAGTGACAATCTCCCGAGGGAAGTGGTGAAAGCCTGACTCTACAGCCTGCCGCATCTCCTTGTCGATCTGCTTTGCAGAGGGAAACTCTCACAACCAAGAAATATTTTCTGACGTTCAGCCTCTACCTTCCCCCCCACCTCCTCTCACCCTCTTTTTTAAAATTTATTTTTAATTCTGTCTTATTAATTCTATCTATACTCTTCTAGCTCATCCAAAATAACATCCTTCCAGGAGCACCACGAGTTGGTTTATAACACCAAAAGGCTGTATTCTCAAGAAACAAGAGCTTTGCTTCATGCTCTGAACACTCTCTTGAAGTAAATGCATAATTTTAGCTACCTGACCCGCTGTTGGCCCATAAATTGTTGTTAAATAACCATGTTAACTGAAGGTAGAAGTTCTGAGCTGGCTACTTGCATTTTCCCCTGCCTCTAAAATTGAGATACTCTGCAGGAAACAGATCCAAGAAATCCATTGTATGAATCCTTAACATTTTAAAATTTTATTCTATGATCTGGATATTTTTTCTTTGCTTTACATTAGCAATAGATGTCTGTCTGCAAAGCATGTCCTTTTTCATTGCCTTTTTATTCCCCCCCATTCTAATCTTAGCAGTAGATCGTGATTTGGTCAGGGTCCTATTTAAATAGTTTTGGGGTTGCCAACATGGTGTGTTCTGATATTCAGATCTCATAATCCAATTTGGAAATTAAAGAGCTCGGGGCAAAAACACTCGCACAACTGAAATGCACGTTTTTGAGCACGGAGCCAGTGTTTGCTTAAGAAAAATATACCAAATCTTCTCTTTCTCCTCCCAATTAATGTAACAAATGTCATGCACAGAATCTTCCTTTTTAACTTGTGCCCCGTGTGAGGACAACAGGCAGCAGAAATTCAAGCTGGTCTGTGATTTCAGGCAAGGTATCTGAATTCTGGCTGAAAACAGAAAATATGCGGAATAGCAACAGATTTATAGTGCCTCATTTACTGTCTTAACAGAATGATGTTCTCTGTATTCCCAACAATAAAAGCAACAGCAAGGAAAAAATAAGTCCTTTATTTTTTTTCTTTTATATTTTCTCCCCCCCGCCCAAGGCTTTTTTCCCCCCTCTCCTCAAGTCATTATTTTAAGTTTCTCAGTATTAAATCTAAAGGTTCATCAACTCACATCTTTACAGCTCTGTCTTTCTGTATACAGGACCCTGTCTGCCTGTTTCCTCTATTGCACTATTTTGTTTGTACTACTGTAATCATTTTGCTGGCCCAGATCTGTGTGGGTGTGCTGGCAGCTTTACAACAAAGTTACATGGGAACTGAGTTAAGGTTGAATATTTATTAGAAGAAGCCATCTGGCGTCAGGCTGTCTGTACAGGGGGGCTTATTTCTTTAGTAGTCTCTCCTTTTTCTTTCTAGCTCTTCCTCCCTCTCTCGCCGCTTCTCATTTACGCGCCGCATCTATATGTGAAAAGTGGAACACACATCTTGACATATTGATTTGATTCTTGATATTTATAGCAATTAACCCCTGCTTGTGTGATCATCCTTGTCCCCTCACCCCATACCTCTCTCCCCTCCTCTTTCCCTGTGGTGGGGGATGCTGGCAGCTGGTTCCCACCGTGGCAGCCCCATGGATGCTGCAGGGCTCCCACCACAGACCCTTCCCACTCGAGCTGTTTCCTGTAGGCTCTGGGCAACTCTAGCTTTGCTTAAACATCTCTCTCCTGCTCCTTCCACACTTTCCCTCCTCCAGCTCATCAGTTCACGAAAGAGCGTTGCGCTCCGAAAACTCCCGACTCACCATATTAAACAAACTAGCCAGCAGAAGGGTGTCCGTGCTATTTCACTATTTGTATGACATAGCCGGGCTTCAAAGTGCAGCACTAAATTGCCAAAAGATGTTTACTTTACTTGCTTAAGAGCTCCTCGTAATTCAATTGTTCTCTTTCCCGCGGTAGAAACACACATGCATCCTGAGAGCCGGGCTCTTGTGAGCTCCCACTAGTTATTTACCCACGGGGTTTCCTCCCTTGTTTTTAGCAGAGTGGGTTTTGGGTTTATTTTTTTTTATTATTTTTTTTTTTTTTCTCAGGGGTTTACAGCTCAAGGTAATTTGTTCTTTTCTTCTGGGGTGCTCAACTGCAAGGACTTTGAGAGATGCAGTTGTCTGCCTGCCTTTTTTCCCCCCCTATAAGAGACATTTAGTGGCTGTTCCAAAATAGGTTTTTTCCTTTTTTTTAACTGCATGAAATTGGACATCCAAAATGGATAGTCACCTTGGAAAACCTTGACCTATTTTTCTTAGCAGGCCAGGGAAGCCGATGCAGTGTAGCTAGCAACCCTTTCCCACTGCTCCTGACTCTTCTAAGCTAATATTCCGACCTCGCAGCCTTGCGTAACCTCCTTGTCTGTCGGTGTGGTGGTTTTGGTGGCGATGCCAGGTGGGAAAAGGGGAGAGCACTGGGCAGCAGAGATTCTTTCCACTGACAGAAACAGTGAGTCACTACTGTCCTGTGATTATTCCCTGGCCTTTTTGCAAAAGGCCGCCTGCAGGGATGAAAGGAAAGTCCTTTCTCCATGACCTACGCCGGGGGTTAGCAGCCTACCAAGCTCTGGCAAAGCATAACACGTGGGCTGGTTTCGAGCAGTGTAAAGCAGGGAACGAGGGCTGTGAGCCATGGTATCTTGGAGGACACAAGCTGGGAGAGATGGTATTTCCCAGCTTCGGCCTCCCACTACTTTTCCAGTAACTCCTGCCCCATGATACCACTGGGCAGATGTTTGGCAGCCTGTTATCTGCTTCCCCAGGTAGCGTCTCTTGAATTGTGACGTCTTTTTTTATGTTTAACCTGGGAAAGAAAAAAATAAGGGTTTTGCCATGAGCTGTGCTAGGATGGGTGGATAACTGCATGTGGGAAAGGGATGGGGAGTGGACCAAGGAGGTGGTCCGATGTGGAAGCAGTGTAAGGAGGAGAAGGTTGCTGTGAGGGGTGCATGAAGGAGGAGGCTGGAAAGAGAGAGCTGCTGAGTTCACCTTCCTCTTTTCTAAGTTTATATAAAGAAGTTGCTCATCTTAACTAGCCCATGGTTATTCTTCCTTCCACAGCATGGAGAGGGGCAAGATGAGTCCTCTGGTGAGCACCAGTGATCTCAGCTCTTGGCTTTCTAGCACAATGGGAGAGGGAGAAAGTAAATCATGTAGGCTTTGATTTACATGTTCTATGCTCAATGAAGTGAGTCAACCCTGGATCTGAAGCCTACCAAGACTTCCATTGCCCAGCAGACTGGAAGAGTTGTGGTTAAGTCACAGGGCGAGAGACACTGTCTTTATTGCTGCTCTTATTCTGTTTGTCCTTTGGCGACACTAAAGTCACCTTGTCTCCCTTGTAAAAGCATAACGATAATTACCTTCTCCTGCAAGGATTGCAAATTTAAGATTGCTATTGGTAGTAAAATTCTCCAAGACACTTAGAAGAAATTCTGTGCCAAGGTGTAGAGCTTAGTCTCCCTTCTCACACCTAGATGTCTGGCAGCTACGCTTTTTCACTGATGCAAAATCTATTTTATGTATGAAAGAACAGGCTGAATTGTTAGTTACAGGTCTGAACAAAATATAATAAAAGGGTTTGAATTCAGCTTTGCTTTAAAGCTTGTTGCAGTTATCAATATTCCATGCTTTCTAGACAGGCAGCATAAGCATTAATCTCCAGTGAAGTATGCCGGTGCTTGCCCTGGGTTGGTGTTACACAGACCAGACCAGATAATGCTGGAGTAAGGACAGTAACAGGGCAGCAGCTTCTGTTGAGGACGAGAAAGCAACCGTGAGACAGGACGAGTGTTCAGGATGGAGCAGGATATGGGAGAACATCGGTACCAGATTGAGTATGTTAAGCAGTGAGTACTGTCACCAATTAAAATAACCATAAAAAGCCAGACATTCCTCACTGAAATAACTCGTAACAGATCCCAAGTGCTGTGTTACCTTTCAGTGGAGCTCTGTGAGGGAGCCGCAGCCTTTGCAATGTGGAGATCTAATCTGGAAAAGGAATA
Source organism: Todus mexicanus (assembly GCA_013389965.1). Lineage (NCBI taxonomy): Eukaryota > Metazoa > Chordata > Aves > Coraciiformes > Todidae > Todus > Todus mexicanus. The sequence continues at coordinate 5,891 of WEIS01003478.1, read as the reverse complement.
TAGAAGAGCTTGTTCCCATCTATCTCCCTTCCCGGACTTCACCATCTCATTAGCATTGCTCCTTGCAGTGGCCTTTCTGAGCCTCTTTTCCCTTGTCTAAACATTCTGCAGCTTTTCAGCAGTCCTTTTTTTCTGGTGTCCCCCTCCCTCCCTGCTAGCACAGATACTCCCAGATCATAGCCCTTCTGGTTGATCGGGGGGTAACTCACGAAGCTGGTGGTTAGCAGCTTCCCCTTCCAGCTCTCCTCTCTTATTAAAATACCAAATTTGGCCCACTGTGCTCAGGGCATGGACTGCAAAACTCCTCCGGAGAAGAGCTAAGGTGGGCTAGAAATGCAAACCAAGAAAGTAGGACCCCCTGAGGTCCTCTGCTTGTCTCCTTGGAGAAACCCCTTTAGTCCTTTGCTTAAAAAAAACATTACACTCAGGAATCCCCTGAGCACCTAATCTAACATGTAAGGTAGTGTGTGTTTCAATGTGTGCCTTCAAGCTGACAAGCAGCTCATTTTTCAGTACCAGAAGTGAGTAAATACTTTAGATTTATCTGCTCCCATCTTTCCAGGTAGTCATTAAAAAGTTTGAGCTCAGCCCATTTTTTCGGTTTCAGAATAGCAGCCAAATTTACCCAAATTTATTATGTTAGATTTTAAATGCACAAGTGTAAAAGTGCTGGCCTGTATTTGAATGAAGAGAAAGACAAGTTGAATAATAATAAGAAAGTATAATACAGACTTCAAAATATGAATCCAAGCACTGTGATTTCTCTTGGAATAGGAGATGAGGATCTGCACTGTAGTAGGAACACGTGGCCCTTGTGGCGGAGCAAACTCGTCCTCCCAGCCCGACGGTTATTCAGAGAAAGAGCCAAGTGACACAATTGAAACAACAACCACGCTGAAATCCTCGTTGGTTTAGTATTTTGCAAAAGGGGGCTGCAGATGCGACCAATATGCACACATTGTGAATTTGCAAGCCTGAAATACATTGATATCAGTGTATACATACCTATATTCTGTTCTAGGGAATACTTTTTACAGCAGTGAAACACCCTTAGGACCCTAGAATTAAACTTTTTAGATGTCAGTGAAGACCTGACACTTATGCTGCAGGCTTGGGTCACCCAACTTTTTCTTTTCTTTTATTTTTTTGGTGGATGTCTTATGTTTTATGGTGGTTGTTTTTAGTTTGGAATTTTTTTGTTTGGCTTTTTTGTTTGTTTGGGGTTTTTTGGGGGGGTTTTGGGGGAGAGGGGCTGTTTGCTTGTTTTTGGGGGTCTTCTTTGTGTCTATATTAACTGCTTTAAAATTCAGCCACTACTCACAATAGCTGCCTCTCTAACCCTTGCCCCATGGCTTCAGTGTGCACGTAGGGTGCTCTCTGCCGCCTTGTCCTTTGTGGCTGTGAACAGGGACACTCTGGTTTGGATGGGGGGTTTATGAGATCTTTGCCAGTATTGCCAAAGCAGGCGTGCTATAGATAAGATGCTACCATTGGAGGGCTTTCTGTTGTTTCCCCAGTCCCTGGGGGAAACCCAACCCCTTGAACTGGGCTGCATCAGACCCGGAGACCCTGCTTATGAAATAGCACATGGCTTAAAATCCAAACTTTTCTCTCTGCTGCTCATTTAATGAAACAAACTATTTGTTTTATTTTTATTTCTTATTTTTTATTTTTGTTCCTTGACTTTTTCTTCTTCAGACACAATTCCTCTAGGCTATTGTTATTTCAACAAAAGAGGGGGAGGATAGGCTCAGCGAGTTACTCTGTGGCTTTCTGGTGGGGAATTAAGAAATACTCTAACAGTTTAATAATGATAATCTCCAAATAGTTCATAACGGCATTAAGGGTAATTAATGACATTTGAACAGCAAGAGTACTTAATCCCTAGGGAAATGTGATATCCACAATTTTATTTACGTCTGAAGTTGTTTCAAAGGTAAAGGGGGAAGAAAAATAATTGTTTTTTAAGATTGATTTGTAGTCGCACTGTTTCAGATTTTATCTCAATATGTTATAAGCAAATAAAAATAAAATAGAGTTTTCGCTAATAATAAAAGCTGCATTCCGTGTTGGAACCAGCATTAGGGTAAAAATAAAGAGGAGCTCTTATATGTTTCCTGTGGGATTAAGATTTTCTGAAAATTATAAATCACCAGCGATGCTGTGGTTTACAAAGGAGGAGAACTTCTTCTAAAAGACCCACATATTTACATTTAAAAAATATTTTTCATAGCCTTTAGAGCCATTAAAAGAGCTTAAATAATTTTGATGATAAATGCTGTGTACTGCAGCTTTTATGTTCTAGTAGCGCTTTTAATTTTTTTTTTTCTCTCCACGTAGCTGACCTCGCCAAACCTTTGAAAAATGCTGTTACATCCTCTTTACGTTTTCACGATTTTACAATGAGGGGAAAAAATGACTCCAGTGATAGTTTTCAAGATAATGCTCGAATGAGGCCTGATTCAGATGTTTAGGTTTTGAAAGCCAACAGAAGGAAAAGGGTTTCGTTGACCTTGGGTTTTGAGAATAAATAGGCTAACACCTGATTCAAGACAGGAAGCTTTAGTTGGGGTAAATATACAGAGTGTGTCAATCCAGTTTAGCATTTGAATGCAGTCTCGGCTCTTTTGGTTATACTCTTGAGCCTGTTTCTACTTTTGGCTTTTACATTCCACAGAACTTCTGTAAAATCAGCAGGGACAGTGCTAATAAATTTATAATGTTGTTTTGTATTTCTGAACATAGTACCTCAGTAATTAAGTGAAATATTTATGATGAATATAAAACAATGCAAATTCATTTGTTTGCCTGAAAGCCAGCTTGTTATTTATTTAGATTTATCTTTGAATGATTCTTTAAATTGAATCACGGTATGAATGAGAGTGATACTTAAAGCAGAGAAAATTTGCTCTAGTCTATTGGTGCATTACACTGTATTATCTAGTGTTAAAGCTATGCAAAGGATGATTAAAAGCCCAGAAAACAACAAAAAACTTTGACCTAACAAGCATTCTTTAGTTTTTGTTTATTTTTTTTTCTTGTAGATATTCCAGAAGCAAAATCGCTTCCCAACAGCTGAAATCTTTAGTAAACCTTATGCTTTGTTCCATGTGACTGTACATCTGCAGACTGGATCTTAAATTATAGGACAGGTAGGAGTAGATTCAGCATAATGTCATCTGATTTTTGCCTCAGCCGGCTGTATTTTGCTTCATGGGTTACTACGTTCAGTAGCTTTAGTCATTTGGTGTTTTCAATCCTCTAACCAGTTCTAATCCAATGAACGTAGTGACCTATGAAAGGAAATGTCTATGCGAAGTGTCCCTGTGTTGATGATTATGAACTAAATTGTTTACTTCACTTGGACTTTTTTCTCCTTCCCTAAGTAAAAATTATCTTCCAAAAATAACTTCCTTTACAAATGTATTAATTACTGCTGCTGTCCTCATCTTTCTGTTGGACAGTCATTGTGCCTATGCCATGACTAAAGAACGGTTAACATAACAAACAGAAAATACGCTCGTTTAGTTTAAGAAAGATATTTTATTTCATAGCTATTGCACAATGTGTTTCACATGCACTAATAAGAGTGAATTCTATGTATAATATAGTATTTTACTACATATAGTATTTCATCTAACTCTGAGTGGACCACTAATGTGATGAGAGATTGTTGAGACTCAGGTGGGAAGACTTCCCTAAGGTTTTAGAGAGTCAACAGTGGATGATATGCGCATATTCTCTGTTTCTAGGGTTTTGATCTCAGGTTTGTCAAAACAGCCCTGAGCAATTAAAGGCAACCAACTCTTGCAGGAGTTGACAACTTGAAGCTTCCATAAGGTTCTATCCTACTGCCCAGTCTATGACCAATGCCTGGGTGCTTGGTGAAAATGTGGCCACTATTTGAAAGTTTTATTTGGTAAAGCTTCTCCACAGCCTTATTTTCTAAGGCTTTCTTTCATAAGTGTATAAATAGATTTTAAAATAACTTTGCTGCATTACACGAAGGCGTCTAGGTTGCTATGTTCCGGCTGAGAGCAGGGCTCCTGGACATTAGCAAAAGCAGAAACTGAAGTCTCTGCCTTATGGTGTCTTCTGTTGCCACCAAATGTGCTGCCACCGGAGCACATGTACTGCGATACGTGAGCAGCTGGGGATACAGGAGCGAGTTGTGTGTGACAGCGCTGATCTGCAACGTGCTCAGCCCAAGGTGAAGGTAGGCACCTGTGAGGATTTGTAGGTTGGCATTCCTGTCTGGATTTTGGCTTCCCAATAGCTCCCGAGGGAGAACATGAGCAAGGTGTTGTGAAACACCAAGTCAAAGACATGCTGTGCTGGCCGGGAGCAGAACAAGGAGTTTCGAATGACTCTATTGACATGTTTAAGAAAGTTTTGGACACTTTTCTCTAAAAAGAAGCAGCTTAGAATTAGCAGAAGGACTTCCACATTTGCTTTCATTTTGTCAGTGAATATATTTTATCTTTGCACCTCTTGTGCCTTAATATTGGTAATTTTTTCTGTTAATATGTGCATCGCACATGGACTACCGAGGATGCGAAATATAACCATTAACTCCAAGATTTAAAAGGGTAAATTTTCAATAAATCAACCGTGCCTGCTGCTTACTTAGAAAACTATTTGAAGCATGCTGTAAACACAGAGGAGGGCTCAGTAAGTTTAGTTGGCTTGAAATGTGCTACTGTGTGTTACTATACAAATGTTCTTTGGAGCCTCTTGCTGCCGCGTGCGTTTTCTGGAGAACAATTTCCTTCTCGGAAACACAAATCAGGCATTATAATTTGATGTCGTGGTAGGGCTTCAAAGTCAGAGCAGGCCTCCGCTGATACCGAAATATTAAGCACAGAAAAAGGAAAATGAGTGCTGTGCTCTGCTATTTACTACTGCAGAAATTTCACTTGTGATTATGCCTTAGAAAGTTAAAATCCAGACAGGATGGGCAATCTTTGTCCCTTCTCTTGTTCCTAGGTCAAAAGGTCTTACTGGGTCTCATTCTCAAGAAGAAATTGTCAGCTTCAGTGAGTACAGCAATGCTCCTCTTTTCCTTCAAATGTCAGTGGCATGAAATTTTCAGCTCTCTTCATTTTTCTTAAATATATATAAAAAAATATTTCTCCTGGTGGATTTCCCCATGTGGAGAGATTTAAAGAAATATATGAAGCACATTCATAACAAAGAACAAGCAAACATTCCCACTCTCTCTATTACTTTTGATTAAAAAACCAAAAAAAAGTATTTTTGAGCAAATCTCATCATTCGAGGGCTGCCTCAAGGCTTCAGAACCCAGAGCTGACAGTGCCACAGTGGTAACGGGGTGTGCCATGGGAGGACATGGCAGGCAAATATCTCAATCCAGCTTCAGAAAGGAGGCTAAAAACACCCTCCTTGAATGGATATTTTGGATAACATTGTATTTCCTGATATTCCCGGATTACATGTACAGTAGAGTCAAAAAAAGTATTCAAAAATCTCAAAATAGAGTTCTGATTACTTAAAATAGGACCCCAGTGGTACAAATAGCACTGAAATCAGGGTGCAGAAATAGCCTGTGCTTGGCTCCTTACCATTTCTGTGCCAAGTCTGATGGTTCTGGGACCACGATGGTAGTTCAAGCTCACGTTGTCCACCCCTAGAGCCTTTTATGTTGGGTCTGAGCAGACGTACTAAGTTTTTGGCTTTGGTTCACTGATGTCATTTTAGAAAAGTACCTGGAAAAAGGCCAACGAGAAGTTGAACATGTATGTGCTCGGAGGGGAAAAAAAAGTTTAAGTTGTTTACCCTATTGATCTGAAACATGTTAGAACCTCAGAAGGGTTTTTGCTATTGAACTCTGCAGTAAGTTTGTAGCAAGGGGATTACTACTTCTCCTCCCA
>WEIS01003421.1:260-12838 GCA_013389965.1 Todus mexicanus | reverse complement strand
TGCTGCTGTGCCCTGTAAGGACTTTGCTACATGCTTGATAAGAATCCTCCTGTGGCGGCAAGTACCTTGTTTTTCTGCTGGTTTTTTTGAGGTCTTTGGATACAAGGTTTGACAGGATATGAACAAGGCTAGTATGCCCAAAGGACAAGCTGGGCAGTTCTTCAGGGTTGGCGTTTCTAGATCTGATGAGGGATCACATGGAAATTGCCCCTAATGAATGTTAATTACTGGGAGAGTTACATATTTTACTTGATTCCTTTCTGGCAGCTTTTGCAACCGTGTTTTTATATACCTGGTACTTGAAACATTTGATTTTAAAAATAATAATCCTCTGTAATTAAAATTGCTTTATTAAAGGCTGCAGGGCTTATATGATCTCTGTAGTAAAACTTTATGAATTCCTCTATCTAGACAGTGATCTCCTGGCTCATTCTCCAAAAGAGCAGCAAAGAGTTTGCTAATGACTCCTGAGTTTACTTGCCAGCCTTTCTCAGTTAGGATCCTATGATTTCTAGTAAATGGAGATCATGAGGACAGAGTATTTTGCCCAGGATGTCTGTAGGTGGAAGCCCAGCTGTCAGGTTGACTTAGTTCTTACATTGGAGGTAGCTTGCCTCTGAGCAGCTCGCCTTCCCATGACTTGCCTCATGAGTAGCTTGGACATCAGCCGAGAGTTGCAAAGCAAAACTCCAGTGGTGCTGTGGGGAGCAGAAGGGGGCACTGGAGGAGGGTCTGGGTCTGAGCTGCACCGAGGTGCCCCATGCTCCAGTGGGTGACGTGGTGCTGCTGCTCCCAGCCCTGGTTTCCAGAGCTTTGTGACAGTCCCAAGCTATGCCTCTGCTGAAAGAGACCTGGGATGACTCGGCTGTCAGCTGGTCAGGCAAGATGTCCTGCAGGTGAAGTCATTTTGTGTTCAGAACTGTTTGGGGACAGTTGCTTTATATTACTGTCTCATGGGTGAGCAGGAGGAAAGCGCTGCTCTGAGGTCAGCATCTGAGACAGGGAACAGGTCATTGCCCAACCTTCCAGTGCAACCCCTTCTAAAAAAGTTCTGCCCTCAAACTTTATCTGTTTTTCTGTTTAACTGTGTGACCTGTGAGAGCCCCAGCTGTGCTGGCTTAACCCAGTTTATTTTTGTGGTCTGTTTGAGCAGTTATGTTTCCTTCTCATAACTCATCTGGAGGAACATCTGACTTTCTCAAGTTCTTCATGGGGAACTTGTCCCTGTGTGGCTTTGCAGACAGGTCACGTGTTGTGTTTGGCAGCATTAGCGGTGATGAACACACCAGCGACACCAATTTGCAGCCCTTGTGCCCATTTCCACCGGAGCTACAATCACTGGCTCCGTGACAGGTTTCCTGTCCTGACTCATAGTTGCTGAGTCATTTTTAATTTTATCTCCCTTTGAAGGGAAATGGCACTTAGTCTCAGATTTCTTTGGCTATTATTTTTAACGTATCACAAGGTTTAATAAGTTTTGGTTCACACTTTCTTTTTGCTATTAACACTCTTCCAGTTTCAGATTGGCTGCTGTAACAACATAATTGCGTGTTAGGCTCTGAGCTAGGGTAACTGTTGTTGGAATAGTTGGAATGTTTTGATACTATTGGAGTGTTTTTATAAAGCAATGCCTGTCTGTCTTTCCTCATCCAGATCCGGGCAATGATAGATGATGTGGAGAGAGGTATAAAACCCACACAATGGACCCATCCAAAGTGCGTACTTAAAGGAAGATGTGGGGTTTTTTCCCAAAGTAGGAGGTTTTGTGTCCCTTTCATGCTTTAGTGCTTGTTAATCACACTGCTGATTTTTGCATTCAAAACGTGTACAGATTTTGTCTTAAATTAATTATCAGGATCTTCTATGTGCTTTGATTTACAACAGTGCTAATGGTGAATGGACTTCTCTGTTGTCAGTTGGGAAGGAGAAGACAGTAAAAACCTGTTCAGATGAGTCTTGCCCAGTGATTTGGGGCACTGAATTTTCCATGATGTTGTGTTACTGCCGAAGGATACAGTGCTGGAGCTCAGTGAGTGAGTGGAAAGTCTTTCTTGGTTCAATCAGGCACATAAAGCTAAGTCCCTTCAGGAAGCCACCGTGGAATGTTCCTCTGTAGTTCAACGTGGTATATTTTCCAAATAGCAGTGTTTTTCTTCTTTTTCTTAGTGTTCAAGGCATAAGGCACTGAATTCTAACTCTCTTTGGGCTTGTAGCTGAGGTAAGGTGGGTAGGTTTTACTGTTGCTCTCAGATAGCAGGTAAACTGCCCGAGATGTTTAAATTTGGAATATGCTAAGCATTCAGGAGAGCTCTGAGCTCAAGGGAAGGTTCTTGGGAAGTAGAATAACTCTGTGAGCGCCAGAGCCAGAGGCTGAGCTCTGCCCCAGCTTTAACACAATGCCATCCGGGGGGAGAAGGCGAAAAAATGGCACAGACGGCAGGTGGAAGGTAGTGGAGATGGCAACAGCAAAGGTGTGAAGGCTTTTGGGAGTGAAGAGGACAACCTGGCTCAAGCCCAAGGGATTTAGGTGCCTCCCAGACTATCCCAGGTTGCTAAAAGCCTGGCTTAGCCACCAGCTTCCCTCTGTCCTAGCTCCAGCCAGGTAGCTGGTGCGCACCAGAGCACAAACGCAGCAGGTGGGAGCAGGATCCGCCCTCCCTTGGAGGAGGCCATCTGCTGCTGGTGCCGGCTAATGAAAGCTCAGCTCCTTCCCTATTAGCCGGGCTTTTACTGGTTTTGCCTGGTTTGCGGTCCCTGCGCAGCTCTGGGGAGGCTCAGGCAGCTCCTGGCGACCTGCCAAGAGCAGCAGCAGCAGCTTTTCTTTCCTGGCTAATCGCTGATAAAACAGGAAGACCTTGATCATCCCTTTTGACATGAATAACGATGTTATCTCCTGTGATGTATGACCCAGAGCCAGATAACGTCCTCTGGCAGGCCTTTTTTCTCATGAGATGTAAAATACAATGATTATGTTACAAGGGGGAGATAAAGTGGCACAATCTTCACTAGTTCAAATAACTAATTGAAGCAGGAACTAGTGGAAATGGCTTCCTTTGTTCCCCAGCCATTGTTGATATAACAGTGCTTATAATGAAAGCCGAAACTGTTGCCCTTTTTCTTTACTTTTTTTTTTCTTTTTTTTTCTTTTCGCTTCTCTATTTTATTCCCTTTTAAACTCAAGTGCCTTCACTTCTGCCTCCCCCTCCCTGCTTCCCTGGGGGAGCTGAGGACAGCGGTGATTTCTAGCAAGGGGTCCTGTTTTTCCTGCAAGTCTTGTGTTTGAGCATCAGGAGGATGAAATCAATAAGTAGCTCTCAGTCTTTGTTTCCCTAGAGGACTTTCGAGAACGGAAAAATTGAGACCAGTGTTCTCCAAACAATAATTACATTTTTTATTTTATTTTGTTTGCTTTCTTTTTTTTCTTTTTTTTTCTTTTTTTTTTTTTCCTGAAAGCAACAAACCTAATTACCTGGCAGGGGTGGTCACCAGGGGTATATTGATATTTCAGTGAGTGGTGTACAGTACTTAGCACGATTGAGTTAAAATATTAGAAAAAGCACCCCACACCCCTCCAGCCCTGAAGTAGGTTGCTATAAAAAGCAGGAGGGGAGCAGCACAGTTAGAGTACTGTGATACCACAGAGTTGTGGTATATGGTGATTGAAGGTGTTGGGAGGCTTGGTGCATCGTAGCCTGTTCTGATCACTAGAAAAGGTGTGAGGACACTGCCTTTCCTACCAGGTGGGACAAAGGAGCCTCTTTGGATCAAAATTAACTTTAAATATGAAACAAGGATTCCTTGCTTTAAAAACCTGAACATATTTCTTCAGATGATGTAGTAATGCCTACACTACATAAAGATCAGTGTTGTATATGAGATTGTTGTCAGGCGCTATCTGCTACAGGCTTTACGACTGTGGCAGGTGTTGAACAGGCTGTATCTGACGACTTGATAACCTGGATAGATGAAGTCAATAGAGATGTATCCTGCCATGCGGCAGAGACACAAAGAATTCAAGCAACTTGCTCATATTCCTAGATGACTGTAGCAATATCATGAGATTAGACTTCAGCTCTTGTGATCTCAGGCCGTGAATGTTGCACTATCTGATGTCTCTGAGACCCACTAAACTTTAATTTTGTTGGGATTCATTTTATGTCACTTTTAAAAAAACCATCTATCTCGTGTGATGCAGACTTGTTCCATCTCTTTGTCCTTGGACTGTAGCCTCTGCAAAGGCAGAGAATCTGCAGCTGGTGTTTTCTCCTTCCCTGGGGTCTAGCCCTGTAAAACTCAACTCCTACAAGCTCCCACAGCTGCAGAGGCCAGAAATCTTGCCTTGAGGCCAAATAGGTGAGGAAAAGCTGACTCTCAGCTAGCTGGAAAACCTTTAACTGAGTGCTAGAACTTTGCAAGGTATTTGAATGACTCAATTTCATATTTTATTGATCACAGAATCATAGAATGGTTTAGGTTGGAAGAGACCATAAAGGTCATCCAGTTCCAACCACTGTGTAATGGGCAGGGACACCTCCCACTAGACCAGGTTGCTCAAAGACCCATCCAACCTGGCCTCAGTTACGGATTATACTGAGGCTTGTAGGTTACCAAAGTGCTATGAAGCTTTTACCTCCAGGTTACATGTGATAGTGGAGTCTTTCATCTGACAACTGGATTTGTGTCCTTGTTGGTGGAAGGGGTTTTTATTGTTGTTAGAGCTGTAGAAGGATATTTTGACTTGCAGGTACCTCGTTTTGTTTGCTTCCAGGTGCCTCTCTTGATGCAGCTTTCTTGAACCCGTGTAGGGGGACCCTGACAGCCTCTTCCAGCAAGCAGCAGCCACCCATGAGCGTGGGCTGCTTGGGTGTCTGTCAGCCTCCCTGCTGCAGAGTCTGTGTTATTTACTGTGCATTGCCGTGTTTGTGTTGCTATGCTGCTTGTTGCACCTCACCCAGTGCCAGTTACTATGTGTTTCCTTATGCCGGTGCTGGTAAGGAGATGCCTTTGCCTGTCGAGACTAGCTGAGGACCAAGAGGTGGCAGGAGGATGATGAACCACAGGGCAACATGGTTTAGAGCAGTTTGGGTCAAGGGGTGGATGAAGCAGATGCACGACAGCCCAGACACTGAGTGGGTTCAAAACCTCTTTGAAGCTGAAGTCAAGCTCCCCAAATACTGTTGAAGCAGTGTGAGAAAGCTCTAAGTTGGGCAAGACTGGGCAATAGCACCTGGGTGCTATTTATGACTGAGCTACTGTGTGACCTTGAGCTGCTCACTGCACCTCTGAGTCATAGCTCTGCTTCCCGAACTGCAGAATGAATGGAACAGTAACACCTACTTCATCCACAAGGGTATCATGTGGTGCTATTTTGTAATTAGTTGAATGTAGGAAAATGTGGTGGGTTTCTTTTTATTTTTCTTTTTTCTTTTTTTCTTTTTTTCCCCTCCCCACCCTGTCGTATAAAGGCTGCAATGCAACGGTCTGATCTTCCTAATGCTTGCAGGCCGATTTCCTTGAATTCCAGAGGGGGCTTTGCTCCCCATAAGCACAGGAGGAAATATTTGCAGAATTGGGACCCCTGTGCAAAGTTTTATGAGCTACCACATGGCCACTGTGCAAATCAATTACTGTAGTAGGACTGTAATGAGACTAACTTACAAACCAGTTACTGATTCTACAGCAACTTGAGCAGATGCCAAAAAATGTGGCCAATAATTAGTGACCGCCTGACGGATCCAGGGTTTCTCGGCAGCGTTTGCTCAGTGCACGGTTTACAACGCAGCTGATCCTGGAGATGGTCCCACTCGCGAGGTCAGATAAGCTGTTGTTTTTAAAAATATTTGTTTCATGTCAGTCTTTGTTAGAATCTTGGTTTAAAACCTTTCAGGTGTAAGTATAAAGCTTAAAAGCTTTTCCACAGCTCCACCCTTAAGAACGGGTTTAATCCTTTTAACAAAGCTCTGATCTGACAGTTTATTTTGCTCTAGGCTTTAGCTTCAGTGGTTGCAGCCAAAACCTGACAAGTTCTTCTTGTTAATTCTGAATGTATTATCCAGTGACAAATGTATCTCCCACTTATATGTGACACTGAGAATGAAATGCATATGATCAAATTTCTTATAGCTGGAGTGGGGCTGGTTGTTAAGAACATCTCCATATCTTTGCACTGTGACAGTCAATCCAAACCCATTCTTTTTCAGCAGCATATCTCAGCCTAGTTTGGGACACTTATGATGGGTTGCAATCTGCTGCCATACTCTGCAAAGATTAAAGAAAGGCTAAAAATAAACCTGTCACTTTCCCTGGACATTTTCTTGTGAGATGCAGAGCGTTACGTCACTAGAATGCAAAATAAATTCATATGGAATTTTTTATGCTGTGTTTTTTTTATGGACAGATGGAGTCAGTGTCATTTCTGCTTTCTCATTTCTAAATACAGTGGTGTTATGTACAGCCTTCCACCTGAAAGCTTCTCTTGGAAGCCAGAAGAGAATAAAATGGGTTTTTACAATAAAACCAAAAAAGTTCTTAATTCTTATAAGTTTGCCAATATACAGGATGCAGATAACGTATTTGATGAACTTGGCCTCCTTCTCTGCTCATAAAGTATCGACATGCTGAGAAATTTATTTTCTGGAATATAGTCTGTGTCAAGAGGTTGGGGTTTTTCTTTATTTCTGTAGGATTGATCTTTTGCTAGTGATAAATTAACATCTCCAGAAGGACGCAGTGAACTGTGTGGCGCTGTCTATTGCTTAATCTCTCTTAAGTTGATCTCTTCTTTCTGTCCATCTTCTGTGTGTTGAACTGGACCAGTAACTCTCAGATCAGTGCCATTGCTATTTACTCCCAGTCCTTTTGAGCTCCATTTCTGTGCTTTTCCAGAGCCATGTCACGCTCCTTTGGAAGCCGGTGATAGCAGAAGATGCAATGGATTAATTACTTCTAGGTGTTTCTCTGAAAGCAACTGCACCTTCCAAGTGACTATCCTGAGATATTCCATTTCCTTTTCCCCCAAACGCTGCAAGGAACCGTATGGCTTTTGCAAATAGGTGCATGAAGGAGAAATGCTAATGGGCAGGATGTCTCTGGCCATTGCTGCCTTGTGTCGCCACAGTCAGAGACACGAAGGTGATGGAGAAAGTCAATTTCCTGTTAAATTAGCTTGGCTGTTTCTCTAAGAAAGGTGGAATTTTAATGAAAGTGCTTATTAATGGATGAGCCCAGAGGGAAGTGGATTTGTGGTGAGGCCAGAACTTTATAAGGAAAGCCTTACCTCGTAAAAGGCCACAAAAGATGCTTGTAGGACTGAACTAGGTCTGCTCAGGAATTGGCTGCTTGTACAGAGGGACAGTCTTCCTTTTCCCATAAAACAAGCATTAAGGGTGCCAACTAAGTTGGTTCTTTTTTATATCAGTCACAAAAACAGTGGGAGGTTTAGTCCCTGTCAAACTTTATGGACCATTTACGAGAAGGCCTTCCCCCAAGTATTTCACAGGCCAAATAAAAATAAATGGCACTGAAAAATTTTATAATACAATGCATGAACTGTTGTGGCAGTGGGAAAACATGTGCCGGAGACCTCTTCTCCTTCCCCTGTGCAGAGGAATTTAAAATGGAATCTTAATTACTGTAACTTTTATAGGCTTTTTCATTTTCCAGCATTACTGTAGTCTCAGGGTTACCTTCGGGAGGGAGAGATCGTGCCTTTATATAAAGATGATAAAATGTTGTGGCAGAGGTGCAGCTTCATGTCCCCAGTAAGGACTAGTTGCTTTGCAGAGAGATGAGGGGAAATTACAGGAGGTGGTGGATGTGTGACTTGCAGTGTTAGGGAGGCCTGCTGGAGCTGGGGTTTGATTTCTAGTGAGCTAGGGCATCATGTCTTAGGTGCTCAGACATGGGCAGAAAGAGGCAGACATGAGCACAAAAGTGCCTGTAAATCTGGTATCTCTAAAACTGGGCTTAAACTTGGGGACTTGTTTCAAGCTGATGTGACAGTGCTGCTACAGGGGATGTACTTCCCTCTGTTACTCCATTTTTCTACTCAAAATAGGAGGACAAAAGGAAGGAGACAATTTATCCCACTGCTAGGATGAGATAAATATTTGGAGATGAGCAGTGTGATTCAACTTGTGGTAAGAAGCCTGTTAACAGGGATAGCTGCAGTTCCCACCTGGCAAGTTTTATCCTCCCCTCTGAACTATGGGGAGGAAAACACTTCATGTGGAGAGGGAGCAGTCCTTGTGATTATTTTTAATAGAAACATGTTGAGCAGTCACTTCTGTGGGAGCTGTCTCCTCTGACGGGAGCGCTTCACAGCTTGCCCGGTGAACTGCTGCACTGTTGAACTCTCTGTATCTCGATGCTAGATTTACCATACCCACAGCTTTATCGGAGGAGTCAAACAACAGCTTGCTTCTAGGGGAAGGGAGAGTAACAACCTGTCCTTCAGCAACCAAATGGGCAGCAAGGAAAGATGTTCTCCAAATAGTTTCTCTTCCCCTCTTGCACACGTGTTCTCTGAGCCCTGCTCAGCAGAGGTCAGGGGGCTCAGGTAGTAATGCAATTACACCATTGCTTCTTCAGATTGGAGATTTGATTAAAAAAAACTAATTAAATCCCTTTACTGACCTTACAATATTAGAGCTGCTGCTATTTTGTTATTTTTTTCCCATAAGGGTGGTCAAACACTGCAACTGGAGCCCAGAGAGTATGTGGGATCCTCAGCCTCAGGGATGCTCAGAATTTACCTGGATGTGGTCCTGAGCAGTTTGATCTAATCAGATCAGATTGCTCTCAGCAAGGGTGTTGGACCAAGGATCTCCAGGCAGCACCTTTCTTACCGTGCTGCACTATGGCTCTGCAGTTTAGGCTACTGAGAGTTGAAACAGCTTGATTTATTTTGGATCTGTAGTGTTGCTGTCAGAGGAGTCTTGGCAAGGGCAGCTGCCTCTGCCCCAACAGAGTCCTCGACTCTTCCTCTGAGACACGTCCTGCCACGCAAGGTCGGGAACAGGATCTGCAATTAGATGGATGTGGGAATCTGATTTAACCTGACAGTAAATAAGTTCCTCAGAGCCAGGGCAAATCAGGGCAACACTGAGATCTAGTTGCAGGTACTAACCTTTCGATGAGGCTGGACTTGAAAATGTATCAAGCCCACAGAGTCCTATTTTTTTTAAGTGTAAAATGAAGTTAAATGTGCTATCTCAGCATGTAGTAGTTTTACAACTGATGGTGAAATGTTCAGATGATATAAAAGGCTGGGTAGAATCATGAGCGTCTCTGAAATCTCACCAGAAAGTGAAGATCCAATCTAAATTTGTTTATTTTGTGTTTAAAAAAAAACCAACAAGCAAACTGGGTTTATTTATTTTTTGGCTTATTTACGTATCCTCTCTTATTCCCATCTTTTTCTGTACTTTCCACACACAAGATCTTCTAAGAAATGATAATTTTTCAAGCTTCTATTAACGTGGTAGCCTTAGTGACACATCTGAGGGGTTTTACTGCTGACAGGCTGAGTTTGTGTTTGCTGTGATGCTGTATCAGTTCTGGTTCAAAGTCAAGCTACCAAACAACAGGACATGGTATTGAAATAAGCCCCTGGGATAAACAGAGCTGGAAACCGATCTCAATAATTTTGCATGTAGAATAGGGAGGCATTATTTGTCCTCCTTAAATACCTGTGACTTCATGATTTTGATTCAAAGCTTTAAGACAGGGTTATGGTAATGTGGAAGATCCAAATTCTGTATAACATACAAGTACCCAATTGCTTTCCAGCTTGGGTGCAGGGCTACCAAAAAACCCCCAACTGACTAGTAATGTAACAAAAGGCATTGTGCTCTAGCAGTGACTAACTAGATTCATTTAGTTTTTAATTTGTTCTGGGTAACATCAAAGTAATGAAAATGCTGTTAATCTTCCTACTCTGAACAAGACGTCTGCTAACAGGGAGGTGTGAGGGAGGGAGACGCCTATGAAAAGATTTTAATTAAGTGAAAGTGGCAGTATTTCCCAGACAGAAAGTACTGTCTCTTATTCTTTCTTAGGCGGTGTCTAGCTGAAGGCGTGCACAAACACCCTGTCTGCCTGAGCTCTCCTTTGAGTCGAAGGAGTTTGTAGGTGTACAGAGATAGCTCTGGGACCATGATGTGCTGCTTAATGCCATGGAAGTGCTTTAGTTTTGGGGGACTTGTTTGGGTGATGAACCCAGCATGAGCTTGGGGAGGCTGCAGGCTGGAGGCAAGCAGCATGAAGGTTGGTGCCAGGTCTTCTTCCAGCTCCCTAATGGTGATGGAGGAGGGAGATGTCTGTTATCCTGACATTTTCTTCTGCATTCTACCCCAAACCAACCTCTAAAACCAAACCAAAACCCAAACTGCTGTTTTTACTTTGCAATTATTTTGAACTGTATTTTCATTTTGCTAGAATGTCTGGCAAAAATATGTGCTTGTCAGTAAGTCGCTGCAAGATTTTTCTCTACTGGCAGAATGAATTTACTTTTCTCTCTGTACATATATTTCTAAAAAGAGCATGTGGACAGAAAATTTGTCAGATTTAATGAGAAATAAATTTTTCCCAAGAAAATCATTCTCATCACAAACACTTCTAAAATTTTTCAGGTTTTGATTACTCAGCTTGTATATTGGATTTAAGGTCTGCTCATGTGATTATGGGCCATAGGGTCAGGTCTTTACAGGTCAGGGACTCATCTTCCGTGTTCACCACAAACCTTTAAGACTTGTGCCCAGGATCTGAGTAGGATTGTTTATGCTGCTGCAAAAAATGATGGAAGTTAATTTAATATAATCTCAGTAATCACTGGATTTATTGCCCAGGAAAACTTCAGACCTTTCAGGCTCTTTGTTCTGCCAAAAGCTGAGATCATGGTTTCTGAACTTTGCTGCTTTGTACCAATAGGCAGGTGCTAATCATTTCCATACAGCTGAGCCATAACTTGATGGCCTCCTCTATAAAACATACCAGCTTTTCACAGTGCCCTCATATATTACAAGGAAACCGTAACTGACAATTAAACCAGCGTGTAATACATGATTTTTGTAGTTTATAGAAGATTATTTGGTGGGGCAGCATATTAACAAGAGTTGCCTGGAGATATGTGGTTTGTAGTGTCCACCCCTTCAGTGGTTCAGGTTTCTGCACAGATACGAACATACAACCCTCATCGATTATCAGGCTGCAAATGGCTCTGTTGAGTAATTACAGCATTAGTCTTTTTCTAACTGAAGCTTCAAAGTAATTTCAGCTTTTTATAATTACAGAGCTAGCAGACTGTAATAATTTCCAAATGTTTTGGAGCTGATTTTAAAGCTGATCTGCAACATGTAGTTAGGATAAGTCTCAAAGGCCCAGATCCTGAAGAAATGCTTTGGCAGGTGAAACACTTTTTTTGTTAAGTAGAACCTACTGAGGACATCTACATTGAGGCATATAGGATTTATACTGACCACAATGTGGCCTGGATAAAGTGACACCTCTGAATGGGAGAGAGGGGGAGGAGATGCAGAGAGGATACACAGACATGACCAAACTTGAGATATTAAGAACATTTTAATGACAATTTTGATGCAGCTTTATTAGAAAAATGTCAATTTTCCCCTTCGTTTTTAAAGCATAAAAATTACTGTCAATGTAGATGTTAATGTATCTGAGTGGATGATTTTTCAGCGAGACCACTTCATAGATTAGAGACACCTTCTCGTCTATGAAGATGAGGTGGTTTATGGGGTTTCTGTGCTCCATATGCAAGGAAGAGCTTGTGGGTTGAGGCTTCAAAGGTAGTGAATTGCTTCTAGCTGGTGATGAGTGCCTTAAGGTGATTCTCAAAAGCACCCAAGCATGCTGATTCACTAGCTCATTCCTGGTATTTGTGCATAAGTAACCCTGAAAACTGGGCCTGAGGGACATAGAGGATGGCTATCACCTCAGTTGTTTGATCCTGATGACCTAGTCTTAATGTCTTTCCCAGTAAAGCTTCTCATGACTGAACATAAGGCTGGATATATTAATGCTCTGGACATACTCATCCAGTGAATAACCCTCAACTATTTTTTAGGTATGTAAAGCTACAATTACTTCGTCTAGGATTATGAAAAATAAATCATGATCTCCATTGTTTCTCAGACTGCCTGAAAGCTATAGGAAGCTATATTATAGGGGAGGGCTTGGGAACTATTAGAGAATACCTGGAAAATAAGTGGGGAAAATGATGTAACGGATTCTGGCCTGGCAGTTAGTTAACTGTGAGTCTGATTTGTGGTATGGGGAAGGAATTGAGGAGGTTCTTGGCCAGCCCAGGGGAAGATGATCACGTTAAAAATCTTTGCATTGGAAATAAAACAGGAGTGGGAGGAGGGATTAATGTGCAAATGGCAACTGACTCCAGAGCTGAGTAGAACTTTGCTAGTTCTACAGCAAAGGCTTGTTTGCTTTCTTCCTGTTTTCATGGTATTACAGCAGGACTGGGTTGTGCTGGTAGTTAAGCTCTTTCCATCTTCTCTTTCAAGGAACTGAAGCATGTGAATGATTCTGCAGAAGCCATGAGGAAA
>WEIS01003418.1:3089-22387 GCA_013389965.1 Todus mexicanus | reverse complement strand
TGGTTTGTGAGGAACCTACAAAAATTACACAAATAACTAGCATTTTTTTAACGAATAATACACAGACATGCACCTGCTTCAGAGACTCCATAGATTAGTCTTGCAGCCAATAGAAAAGCCCCCTGGAATTCAATTACATGGCTGAAAAACAGAAAACAAAATCATGGCTATACTTTTAGAACTGATACCAGCAAAATGTTAACTAGTTCTTGGGCTGAGCTTTTCCTGAGGATTAGATTGTTTCAGTTTGTTTTACTTCCCTGTAGCTTATTGAAAATTTATATTATTCTATTCTATTCTTGCAGCTGGAGCCTCTCCCAGAAGATATTGTGCACCAAATCCCCAATATGAATGCAATAGCTTCTTTAAAAAAGACTACTGAAATTCAAAGTATGTTTCTCAGTTTGGGTTGATGGGTTGGTGGGTTTGGGGTATTTTTTATTATTAATTAATGTCATGGACTTCATTGTTTCAGAGAAAAGAGCAGGCAAATGTTTTATCTGTAAACCAACATTCTCTGTCTAATGTGTCTATATGCTCTCTGTCTATATGCTTTTATTTTTGTTTCTTTGACATCTCTTTATTTCTGCTGTGTATTAGCACTGAAAAACTAACTTGCTGAAATTATTTAGAGCCTTCTGATTCCTAAATATTTGCAAATTTTTCCATTCTAGAGCAGCTTGGATGAAATAGATATTTGTCAGTGACGGACAGGATACAGACAAGTAAATCAGAGCTCTAACAAATAGTTTCTTCGGATTCTCTATGTGCAGCCCTTTACAAGTTACTTGCTTTGAGTTGTATAGAAGCTTGAGATAGTTAAAAAGCCCACAAGGGGCACTGATCCAGGGAACAGTGCTAACAAATACAGGATTTTATTCTGTTTCTGGTGCAGAGGGGTACTTGATTGGTTGCATTCCCTGACCCCAGCCCTTTACTACTCAGACACTTCAGGGCATTTGCTCTGGTCTCAATGAAAAATTTTCCCGTTGCCATGAGTTGCCTTAATCCAGCTGAGCAGACTTCCCTTAAATTCTCTAATCTTCCACTCTCTGCCATTTTATCGAGGCAGTGGGAGCTTCCTGACTTCTACTGTTTGCTGGCTTCTTAACAATAACAAATGGATAACAAATGTTTTGCTTCATGTTAGATTAATCACAAATAATTGGGATTCATCTGTATAAAATAAATGCAATTTTTAAAAGGACCAGCACGCATTATGCAGTGATCATACAGCAATTATCAATCTGATTTTAGCTGTAGAGTGTCAATTAAAATTCATTGTAGGTATATAATTCATCCTTCATATCCAGTAGTCACCCAGCTATGTACGTGCTCTAAGTAAATCAGCCGTATATGACAAATTCCAGCAAGTATTTTTTTCTGAGTGGTATGTCGTAGAGTAGCTCATGAGTTAGTATATTCTTTAAAGCTCCCTGTTAATGATCTGGAAGGAATCAGCAGGTTAAGGAAATTCATGTACTATGCAAGATAGAGCAGATTTGCAAATGATAGTAAGCACAGAAAGCTGCAAACAGGCCAAAGACCTGAAGAATGAATATGCAATTTTGTTTGAAATAAGGCACGTATTCAATGAAATGGATCTGAAACCAAAAAAAAAAATAATAGTGAACTGAGGAAAAAAAGCCCCTCTTTTTAGACAGGCATAGTGTCTTACTAGAAACACAGAATTGATGGCAGTTCAGAGAACAACGAATGGACTTAGGAGCATTGAGGAAGTTACTGCAGCTTTATGGAAGATACACATTTAGATGGAATTAGGAGAAGCAAGTACGTGTTGAATATTATAGGGAGTTATGCAGGCTGAAAAGCATTAGGCTGTGGGGTAGCACCTCAAGAGATAATGAGAAAGCCTGGTTTGTTTCAATGATTTCTTGCATATGTATTGAGTTCGCATTTCTGTGATCCAACTCTGATAATGAATATTAGCAATATTTTAAACTAAAAAAGTCCCCCCTCTGTGTTAGCTGCAAAAAATTGAAGATACAGTACTCCATTAAACAATGAGAGGAAACAACTTTTTTTCTAACTAGAATGGAATTTGTATAAATGTTTTGTTTGTGACAGTGATCTGAAGCTCCTTTGGAAATGCAATACATTTGGAAGTAGTAGTTCCCACACCCATGTAATATGCTATTTCTAAACAGTCCTGTCCACTAGCTTGAATACCACCCCCAAAATGTTTCTTTCAAGGAGGCTATGGAACGGCATGTCCAAATCTATTTGTGAACGGCAATTATGAGTGCCTGTAACAGTGACAGAAACGTTCATTTTTATTATTTCCTGGTAATAATCAGTGCTCCCACAAATCTTTGAGGGAGACTTAAGCACATTTTCTGCTGAAAGCCAAAGCATACCTAGAAGACTGATTTGGTTTCACTGTTTGTTCTTGCAAGCCGTGATTGCTCTTCAAGTTTTATATGAATGAAACCAGCAGTGTGCTTCATTCTTTCCCCTGAGCTCCACCAAGTTCTTCTCAATGAATGTAACAGGACTGGTAGAATTTCACATTCCAGTACAGCACAGTAGAAATGGCATTTTCAGAGATGTGAGCAGTTTGAGGCAGATGCTATTTGAGCTCATTTAATTGTCAATTCACAGCATACCTAGGGTTTCTAACAAAGCTCCTTTGCAGCTGTATGCTGTGATTGCTTCTCCCTTCAACAACACTTTGCCTGCAAATCTTTTGGTTGAGAATACTTGCTAGCTCTGCATGTTTTGTTCACAGCATTTAAATGTTGTTCTTTATAAAAAGAAGTTTGCAAAGCCATTCTGCTTATCACAAATGTTTGTGAGGTACAACTTTCTGATTTTAAATAAAAAACTACCAATGCTTTTTCACAAGCATAAGAAAGCCCTATTTGCATGAGGTACCCTCTGCTCCCTGGTACAATTCCTAGCACCATTCCTAATAGTCAAATGCTATTCTAATTGGGACTGCTTTAAAATTTCTTCCCACAGACCACAAACACCCTGCTACATACTCTCCTCCTCCAAGACCCTCCACTGCAGCAGAGGTCCTGCCACCTGCTTCCTGGCTTGACTCTGCTCTCATTCTTTATCACTGAAGCCCCTCTCATAATACAGTTCTCAGTGCAGGGAAACGGAAAATCACCAATTGCTTGGGAGTGAAGGGCAGTTAAATGGGCACAGAGACCCACTACTGTGCTTGAATTGGCCCTGAGTTTTAGCGTTACAAGAAAGTCAGGATTCTGGGGGCAGACGGTGTGCGAGCCTGTGTGTGAATGAACAAATGTGATGTAGCAGTCGTCACTGATATTGTTTTATTGTTGCTGCAGGAGAGCAACACACTGGTAGCTGGGTACTAATATTTTATTTTATGAATAAGAGCCCTTGAAAACTCCAGCAGTGAACACGGGTTCATTTCTTTTATAGGCAAGAGGGGGTATTACTCCCATGCCAACAGATTTGATTTTCTTGCACATCTGTTTCTGCAACAAAAACCCCTCCCACTCTGTGAACATTTAGCTCATAAATTATAAGGTTTGAATTGGGTGTATATTGCAAAGACTGACTTTTGCACGTACGATCTGTGAGAACATTGTGGAATGCCCATATAACTTTTGGGGTTGTTTTTAGTGTATTTTTAATGAATAGAGAATATGGTCTCTGAGCACGGTAATAATAGAGAATATTTTTGTCTTGTTTTTATAAAATTTGCCAGGCTCCAATCATTGAACCTGCTGTTATGTACATAACTTTTTAGCTGTGTCTTTCATGCCTTTGGAGCAAAGCCAGCCTCCTAACACTTAATCTCAACTTTGTAGGATACTTAATACACTTTACATTTTATCCCCAGAAGGTCCCCGTTATTTAAAGATTCTACTAACTACTCAAACGTGCACACTATTAGAGTTCAAAGAAACACGCTGGCCATGCTCGCTGGTTGTTCTTGCAGATTGACTTGGGCTTTCATCTTGCAATGATGTTTTTGAATAAAGACATTTTCAGGCTTTATTGGCAGCTGCTTTCTCATTGGAGAGAAAAGTTCATCTTTCAAAAAGCCTGAAACTCTGTTGAGATCTGTCTTACCAAAGAGGAAGTTTTCAGCAGCCTTTGTGCAGCACAGGCAGCACCACTGCTGGCCCGGTCTCCCAGCTGTCAAAGCCTCCAGCTACCCTCTGGATAAGCACCTCAACTCAGCCTGCTGCCCAGCTGCCAATATCCTCCTTTTAGCCCGCAGAAAAGTCCCCTACTTGATCCCCTCTCTTTCACAGCTGTTGAAACCCTCCGTCTAATTCCCAGATAAGTACCCTGACCCAACCTCTGCAGCAGCTGCTGGAAGCTTCTTACTAAACACTGAATAATCTCTGGTCCAGAACTCCCAGCCTTCCCAAAACTCTCAATTTCCAGGTGTCATCCACCTGGCAGTTAGTGAATGCTAGGTGGATTACCGAACCGTAAGACATACATATGTTAAATTCTTACTTGTTCATCTGCTTATCACTGATCAACCCCCGTTTCTTAATAGCACTGCAGTAACAGATAGTTCTATATGCTGACAATGAGTTACCTGCCATTATTGTTTCATTGCTCGAGAAGCTTCTTACTGTTGCTTCTTTTGCTGGCAGAAAGCTGAGGATACTCATGCTTTTAATCCACTGCTCTGTTTCAACACAGCAAACCAGAAAGCTGTATTCCTTATGATAACTGGCAGCTTTCCAGCAACAGCCAGTTCATATATGAAAGTTTTAAATAAATTATTGTTCTAGTATACGCCCTGAGGTTGGAGGAGAAAGAACATCCAGGACTAACAAACCTGATTGTTCTGGCAACATCTCTTCAGTCCAAGCTGGCATTTCTGACTTCTTTCCTTTTCGAGACAGTGCTGTGTGAGCACTTTGTACAACAATGTTCATTTTTCTAGTCCTGTATATGATTCAACTGTCTGCCACATCAGAGCTTCCAGATATTAACCCTGCCCTGAACTCCCTTCACCTTGTGTAGATAAAGCCAATAGCCTGTCTGACAATGTGAGTTCATTAGTCTGTGTGTTACTCCTCCAGTTTATTACCTTCTGGGGAAGGGTGTGACACAGCTTGTGGAATGAAAGCACTTTCCAACTTGGCATTCTTAGGTTCAGAAATATACCTCTTCACTGCAGTCTGAAATTTCAACCGTACTGCTTACACCACAGTGATTTTAAATTATAATCACTCAGTGTTGAACTAAGTGATTACTATGCTTCTACCACCATGCTAGCTAAAATTCCCATAAATTATTATGTGTGTTTTCCTTAGGCAAGTACTGGAAGTCAGTGGAGCCATACTCTGTGCCAGTGGATTGTGCTCTGGCTGAGTCTCAGAAACAAGAGAGAGAGGAGACAGAAACGGTATCTGCCATGGCCTCTCTCTCAGTGGATGTCGAGCAGTGTATCCCTCAGGAGGGCAACAGGTAAGTGTGTGCAAATATTGTAGAGATCAAGGCTTTCACTCCAGGCAAGTGAGATGGAAAAGACAGCTAGGCTAAGGGTTGTTTCAAAATTATCTGCTAATTGAGGTACCTGGAATTTTTCATCCCTAGGTTTGAGTTCTCTTACTTGGCCACTGGAAGCAGAGGTATTCTATGCTAGAAGGCTTTTTTTTTTGCATCTGTTAATTCTTTACTATGAATAGTACAAGAACCTCGTTTTCTCCCCATGTCTAACACTCTCAACTACGTAAGAGGTGTAATATCCATATGAGGAAAACAAACACGATCAAATGTGATCGACTATGTTCTTCTTCTTGGAAGCTATTCAGATGTGGTTTATTTTTAATTTTCTGGGATGGCATTTAACACACGGTCAGATAAATTTAATAAGGATGGACTTAAATGATTATTAAATGCTATTAGACAGGCATTAAAAATTACTTTTCTGGAAGCAATGGAACAGTGCCAGTATAAAAATTAAAACAATCATGACCAGGATTAGGGCCAAATTTTCTGTGTACCAAGGTGAAAGCACACCAGCAGAGAATGAGAACACTGGTTTTTCTAGCTTGTTAGCTGCTTTTTATGTTAATGAAGATTGCTTTCAATTTCACAAATTGAGAAAATAATACAGTAACTGCTGCTCTGCATTTTGCCAAACAGAGATGGAAAAAATTGATAACCACTTAGCACTGTGTCATGTACAAAACAGTATTTCCTCAAAGAGTTGTTAGGAATCAGAAAAGCCACTGCAGAAGTTCTTAGAGTTCCCCATTTACTTGTTTTAGGGACAAACTTCCCTGGCCTTTACCAGTAGAGGAAGACGCAAAATGCAGTGGAACCATTCGGTTTCCATCACACAGAGAAAACAGGAGGGAGGAGGAAAGGAGAAAAAAATCCTTATAAGGAAACTCATCAGGGAGGATGAGTCTGTGGAGCAGGGCTGTGTAACAACAGGAGAGAAAGGAGGGAGCTGTGGGTAGCACAGCAGTGGTGGGAGTGGAGCCAGAAGGATCCATGGCTCCTACATCATGACAGCTACTTGTTTGATTCGATTCTTGCCTCACACATTGGCTCTTTTAATCAGAACTGAACTGATAGGCATCCAGGGGAGCAGCGCAGTGCTAAAAGCTACGGGTGTGTTTGGGACTGAACGTCTCTCGCAGCAGCGGGAGCGCTCATCTGTCAATGAATCAACAGACATGGCTCAAAGAGACACACAGAGAGCAGAGCTTGCTAGTAAAGTTCGCAGTATTCACATAATTACCTTTCTGATTGTAATTCTATTTTAATATGCTATGGCTATTGTTGTGCTAATATATTGCAAACAAATCCATAAAAGAATAAGGAAGAATCCATGACAAACAGGAGACATATTTTAGATTAGTGAGAGTGTTAATCTGTGCTCAACTAAGGAATAACATAAGATTAGTCACATAGATTTGTGACAGTTGCGAGACGTTTCTGCTAACCAGGGACAGAAAGGTGCCTGCTCATGTGTGCATTGCTCGGAAATATAAAGAATTTTAGTTAAAAGTGTTGGAGCTAATGAAGTCAAATAAAGCAAAGATTTAAATTGTCTCCAAAAGGGTGTGGGTTTGTGTATTTTCACATTGCTAAAAATAACCAGGAATTCTATTTGTTTTGCACCTCCGCTCATGTAAAGCTACAGCCATTGAAAGCAACTGCTGATCCTATATGACTGGAAAGTAACTAACCCTTTGACTAATAATGCACTTAATTATTGTGTTTATTGCCTACTTATTGATCACCTGTGACAGTTTCCAACCATTCTGAGAACAGAATTTGAGGGCAGAGCTGAGAGAAATGGGAAAAAAGCGGATGTGCTGAAATGTACACAAGTGGAATTCATGTGGCTGCCAGATTCATTACACTTCATCAGTTCTGGACTCTTATAGGGACAAATTCATTGTGATGAATTGTTCTGTGGAAAAATGGCTTGGTTTGAAATATCTTCTGTGGTGCTGCAGAGATTTTTTCAGCAGCACAACACTCCCCCACCCCCATATACACATGCATTCCTAAGTCTGTTTCCACATTACAACCCACAAAGAAGTCACACGATGCCAGATTGCCAGAGAGCGACAGAACAACATAAGCGCTGTTCCACTGGGCCAAAATTGAGAGCTCAGTTTTCTGAAGCTTCAGGACATCGTTCTTTTTGTTTCCTTCCCACTGAATATAAGGGAGAATATAGAGTCAAAAATGGTAATCCTGAAGGTCTGATTTTAAGAGTCCTCTGAGCTGCAGGGAGACCTGAGAACACCTGGCTGCACTGTGAGCATGAATGAAAGTCCAGCACAGGATCATAAATCCAGGGACTAGTTTGACGTTGCACATTCTGGTTTCATGCCAGTATAACTTCATTCATTTAATGAAAACATGCCATTCATTTCATAGGCACATATCGAAACAAACTGCACTAATGTAGGGATGAGTCCAACTTTGCTTTTCCACATTTCTTATGTTTGTTGTAATTAAGGACCAGGTAACCGATGTGTCTTTCCCAGCCCCTTTCTATGGCAAACAACAGGGCTGCAGGGACGCGAGGAATTGTCTGGGTTCTCAAGCCTGCTTGATAAGACCACTGTAGATGGGGGCCACCTTCTGAAGACCTGTCGCAAGCCTTTGCATTGAGTGTTTTTTGGGGAAAGTTGGTTGTGACAGGTAGGGCGGGATCCGAACAGAAAGTGCTGTGGCTGACAGGACAGCCTGAAAGGTTGCTTCATTATGCCAGGAGCTGATTTACTTTCTCTTAATTCCCACCATGGTCAGGCAGGCTGACAATTCGGGCCTGCATCTCTAACCCTGTTTCACTGAATTGATGGTAGAGATCCTGTTGACTTCAGCTTTACATGGTCAGGCCTCCAGATAAAGAGAGCAGCAGCAAGAGTCTTTTTGTGGGAAACTCTCGCCAGTTATGTTGGACGATATATTGGTGTTTGGAGTGAGATGACTCACTTCAAACTCAGATTTTGGGTAAAGCAGCTCTTTTCCTGGCCAACTCATATCTGACTCATTTACCACTGATGAATAAAGGATAAAATGCTCCTGGCTAAGGACCATGTTAAGTATTTCTCTTTCTTTCTTCTCCCTCTTTCTTTTCTTCAAGTGACAGTGCTGATTTTATTTTTATTATTTTTTCTGGCAGGCTAAATGAAGAAAACCGTGAAAAGCTACTATGCTTTTGGTGTTTTATGTTACCAGAGCACAACTCGTCATTTTAAGATCCGATTGAAACTTGATTATAGACTTCAGAAAAGAACAGATATAGAAAAAAGAGTTTGTGGATAGGAAAGAAAAGATGTATGATGCTAACAGAGATTTAAATACAGATACAATTAAAGGAACTAGCATGCCCTATAAAACATTTCTAACTACCATAGCTTTTGTGTGTTGAAAATTGCTTATTTTCTGTGTGAGACAGAGATTTAGCTGATTAGAATTTTTCTTTGGCCAAACATCCATTTCAGAAATGGTGCTATGAATATATTCAGTACAGTGCTGTCCCTGATACATTGGAGCTTCTGTGTGTTTCTTCTTAAAATGGAAAAATAGAAGGGTATGGAGAGAGATCTCTTGTACTTACTATTTTTACAGCAAACACTAAATCTTGAGAATGACATTTATCAGAATTTGAGTTTCTGGCCATCACTCAGCTGAGCATAGATTTTACTCAAATGGAAATGAAAACAAAGTGTAATTTTTAGGTATTCCCTTAGTGTTACAGAGCTACCAGTTGCAGTTTCAATCACATTGGATTGCATTACTAACATTATATTATATACTAGAGGAACTGGTTGGATCGTGGAGTGCAGCTAGCCACCATCTAGGGTTACTTGCTGTGTTTGCGTATCAACTTATAAAGCTTCACTTAGCATTTCAGTATTTGGTTATCCACCTCAGTTGTGTGGAGTAACCTGCACTTAACTGGCTACACCCCACAGGATCTACAATGACAGCCAGGCTCAGGAGCTGAAGAACAGCTTCCTCAGGTCAGGCTGCAGCTTCTTCTTGTCCTCCTTCCTCTCATCCACCAGTGGTGGGTGTGTAAGGGAGAGAACCAGGAGCAGAGGAGTTTGAAAGCCAGCCTTGCCCTGGTGAGTTGGTAGATTTCAACAGCTGTACCTGATCCATCCTTTCTAAAAGCCTTCAGAACACCTACGCAGGCATGAACTTTTCAAAGTTCTTGTTGAACTATTGTACACTTTTGACACTCAGATAGAGAATCCCATAGTCTCATCAGGCATTGCACACCTTTTTCTTTGCTCGTAACTTATTAACTGATAAATTCATTGGGGAAACCCTAGTTCTTGCATTGTGAGAAATAAAACCAGTTCTTTTCTTACTCATAGCCTCTGCCCCATTCCTGTTTTTAAAGGCTTCAGATGCCTCAAGGCTCTGTAGATCCTTGCCCCTCTCTGTGCCTTCTGTAGTTTTCTTTTAGATAGAGTAAGAACTGCATGAAGGACTCCAGGTGTCGGGCTCACAGTGGATTTACACATTAGCTTCATTGGGGAATTTTTTCTTGTTTCTGTTGCTCCCTGCTCTTCTACCATTATCTCTAAGCTCTCAGTTGTAGTCATCACTGCGTATAAACAGTTAAAGCTGTCTTTCCATTTGTTTTTTGTATTTTTTGTTAGTTTGTTTACATTATTTTCCATTCAGAAATGTTTTTTGTGGGCTTTAAAGCTGAGAAGTATCAGTAATTTGGTATCATGAACAAACTATTCATATCTAAATCCACTGGTAGTCTTCCAAGTCTTTTTGGAATGCTGTGGAAAATGAAAATTCACCAATATTAGTATCTGCTTCCTACTTCTGATGGGTGTTAATCTATGGGAGGACCTTCTCTCATAAGATAGGTTCATCAAAAGTATTTGAATAAAATTATTGGAAGACTTTCTTTGCAAAGGGATATCACTTATCCTTCTGCCTTCATTTTGTTCAGAAACCTGTAATAAATTTATGAGGTTTTCTTCTCCATAAGTGTTAAGACATAACTCTTGCCCAAATTACTATTACCTAAATGCCTACTAATTCTATCACTGAATATAGCTGCTTTCAATTTCATCATACAAGCTTACTGGATCTCCTGTAGATCCCAGAAGGGGAATTACATTTCTTGCCTTCTCTGCCTCTTGTGTGGATGCTGAGTTAAGCAGTAGAATATGCTCAGTAATTATTTCTTTAGCAACATCATAATTGCTTTCCCTTAGAACTCAGTGGACACATTTCATCTGCTTTTAGCAATTTGGCAATGTTTAATATATCAGTTTATTCTAATGCTGATTCAGTTCAAGACAGTTCATCTGCAAATAATAAAATCTCCTTGACACTTCTCTAGTGAACACAGATATAAACAGTTCATTTTGCTTTTGTGGTCTACCTTTTTGATGCTTCTCTTATGCTTTGATCATTTCTTCTGATATATTTTGAAAGATCTTTTTATTAGTAGTTTTTATGGATTTAACATGTTGCTTTTCAGATTCTCCTTTAGTCTGCCTCTTTGAGGGTTTATGTTGCCAGAGTTTATAGTTTATTTAATTTGCCTTATTTGGACATTATTTCCTATTTTGAGAGTATACATATAGTTACCATATTCTGCCCTTAAACTGTGATGGTTTTTACTTTTGGTTCCTTTTTCTTTGTTCCATATGAAGTCCATTTTTACTAGAATATAGACTAAGTCAGAATCTCTTGTATGATGTCTTTAGACACTCTCCAAATTATCTCCATAGTATAGTAATGTATCTCTTTTTCCCCAGCTCTCTGCTATCAGAGGATCACTTTCTAATTACAATGATCTTTCCTGAGACAGCTGAGTTAAGTTAGGAGCAAATTACAACATAAAACAACCACACCACAACAGAAAATCTATCTTTTGTTCAGCAGTTTTGTGACTTGGAAACATACCTTGAATTTTTATTTTTATGTTATGATGTAGCTACAAGGAATCTCTGTAATTCTAACGTAAAAAATAAGGCAAGAGGAAAATTACATTTTTTGGTTTTGATGGTGTGCTGGATTTATCTATATTCTTACATATTAACTTTTTTAAAAATGTAGATAAGAACTATTTTAAATAATATTTTCATAAATAATATGATTGCCATTTATTCTCAACTGCCACAGAACAATACTTAAGATGTCACACGTTTTGTCCATATGGTAAGACTTCTACCTCCTCTATTTCTTTTGTTTTAAGGTTTAAACAGCATCAGTTTGTTGAGCATTAACTGCAGAGACTTCTTCATTCTGCCATACTATGAATTGCACATATAGAGAGCTATAAGTGAACGTTCTTTCCAGCACATCAAAATAAACAGAGCAACTGCAACAGGGCTCTGCTCCTAGGCACTTGCAGTTTAAATGAACCATTTTTTAACTGAAAAAATCACAGTTGTGGTTCTACAATCATTAGAGTCCCAATCAGTGTTTTTCTGAATCTGCTGACTGCGTGGAATCAGTCCAGATCAGACCCAAACTCACAGCTGCATCTCTGAGGAACCAAGTCAGAGCATACAATAAGGGATGCATTATTTTGTCTGGCTTACGTCTTTATGCCAACTTCTTGTCATCTACAGGAAGATTGATTGAACTATTATAACTAACAGCGACATATCTGAAGTAACATAAATTTGGCCTGTCAGACTCTGCCCCCTGTATTTTTTTTTCTTTTTGAGAACTTCTGATTTTGACAGAATAGGTATATATTGATTCACCACTCAGTGTTATGGGACTACAATGTTTTTCTCTTTGTACTAAGGGCCCTAAAACTTTACTGGGTATCACACAAAACTCTTACCTAAGCTATTATCCCATAAAAATATATGGTTTTAATGGTAAGCCATTGGATAGGTCCGGTGACTTCTCTGACAGTAATAAACTGAAGTTAAGGCATACACATAAGTCTTCAAAAGGAGACTGTAGAAGGCTTGGGAGTACCTACAGTGAGAGACAACATCTGGATTTACCAGGGCACCCTAACCTCCTCTCCTTTCCCAAAAAGGACCTTGTATCCTGCACTTGCATATGAACATTTCTATTGTTGCATAGGCTCTGGCTCATGCAGAATATTAGCGTATTGTTGGAATGTATTGGAATATGTTCTAATATAGCACTCAAGGTCAGTCCTGGCACTCAGAAGCAGCCTTGTCAGTGAAAAGTTACCCAGGACTAAAACCATCTCTCAGTTGTACTATGGTATGTCAGTCCCAGAAGCCAAAAACACCCAAACACAATGATGCACATACTGCTTCCCTAGATCCTTATAAATAACCCAAACCTCCACTTTGACTTTCAGAGTTTTTCCAGAGATCCACTCCTTTCTTCTCTACCAATCTCCAATTGAAATCTATTGAACACTATTTCCTCTCATTCTTTTGTTCACAGCAGAACCTAAAAACTAAACTATCATCTGCTTCCAAGTTATCTGCTTTCCTAACAGTCTCATAAGGTCCTGGATGTTTAGGAAGGGCTTATTGCACTTTTACATTATACCAGAGGACATGCAGGTCTTCCAAAAGTGGCTGGAGGAAGTGGAAGCCAGTGGTCAGCACGACAGCAACATTCAACATCAGTCTGAATTGCCCACATGGTGCATGATCCTTCATTACTCCTAAGGACCTCAGCAGCAGGCTGGGCTCCATCCCACCCTGGCTGCCACTGTGCAGTGTCTGCTGCAAGCTCTAATAATATGAGGGGGAAAAGTGGGAATGCAAGAGGACTTCACTTCACCTCTTAGGAACAAGGGATCTGCAGTGAATATTGTACATAGGAAACATTCTCCACCATGTGGTGAGGAATAAAAGATTTCAGATTTATAGATTAATAATCTTTTAGGGTCAATAACTTTTTGGAAAGTGATTAGTATGGAAAACATCTTCTTTTTCATATATCTTTCATCTGACATTTTTCAACATACTAGCTATGATCACTCCATATCATAAAGGAATAACCTGTATAAAATTATTTAAAGACACACTGTTGAATTTTTCATTAGGAAAGACTTTAATAAACTCCAGATTCATTTAAAATTCTCTGGTTTCCCTGCTAAATAAACTACTAAAGCCCATGCAAGCCCCCATTAATTTATTTTTTTTTCCATGGGATCTCATGAGTCTATACTTTCTAAGGGATGTCTTATGAAGCCAGTTATTATACTGGCTGACAAGATTTAACTGGTAAACTTCTCTTTTATTTATTAATGTGCATTTACTTTTTACTCTCATTTCAAAATTGTTTGAAGTGACTATATTTAAGGAAGTCTTAAGCTCGTTTGCCATATGCTATTCTGTCAGACAGAGGTGAAAAATGGTTTATGTCCAAATTCTTATGCCCTTCTGTAGAGAGGCCTCACTGATCTCAGAAGCTTCCTATTTTATAATTGCCAGCATAATCCTCAGGTGCAATAGCTTGTCAGGTACAAGGAATTATGTCACCACACTGTCTCACCACACGTCCCTATTATTTTCTTACTGGTTGTTGACCTCATCTTGCCTAAGCTGAGTATTTCCCACAGGCTTTCAAATAAAAGATATATGTATAATCTGATTTGATATTATTAATAAATACTTTCTCTGTGACAGTGACCTGCTGATTGAGTTCAGAATATGGTCTCAGAAGTTGCAAGCAGGCAGGCAATGCATTTATGAAAGTGTAGAATCAAAAATCAGAGGACTGAAGAAGAACCCCAGAAGAAACACTGCTAACTGCTTGGCTAGTAGTGAACTATTTTGCTCTAACAGTACAAGCCCACTTGAAAAACATAACTGCATGTATTTTTAGTTGCAAAAACTTGTAAAATAAAAGTATCACAGCTATTTTTTTCATGAAATTATTTAACTCTGTTGACATAAAGCATGTATATTTCTGGTCAGAAAGTTATAAAATATTCTGACATATTTTAATATAAACAGGAACATTTTCAGTGATTGCTTGGATCTAAAATGTTTTTCCACTTGACATTTGTTTATACTTCCTAGGAAAGAAACTCTATTTATGGATAACTGAATAGCACAAATAAACATCAGAGAGAGCTGAAAAATCAGCTTTGATTATGCATGAAAATCTACAATGTCATTGTGTACTCTTGTGCCGTATTCTGATTGCCTGTTTATTTTTACAGAGCTGCTGGCGAGCCCATGGAAGAAGAGCCAGCCTTGTGAAGTGCCAAGTCCTTCCTGATATTTCCTGTGGCTGACATCATTGTGTATCCCCCCAAAGCACCGTCAGACATGTCTTGTCTGCTGCTTGGGTGGCACAGATCAGATGGAACATAAACACTGGGCACAAAACTCTGAATAGCGGCTTCACTTGTTCTGTGGATGGACTTGAAAGGGCCCTAAAGATTCCTTAAGTGTAACTGCTAGAATTCTAGAATTACAGTAAAATGGGCTTAGGGGAAAGAGCCTACAGCATGCTTTTTATATGCTGTTTGACCCACTCACCAACATAAATTGTGAAATCAAGTATTACAGAATTCTACATGTTAGGTTATAGATATGAGAAGTGCAACAATCAACAAAATACTCAGTAAACTTCATGAATCACTTTCTGATACTTTTTACTGGGTAATTCTTTTCATACTGTGTTAAATTGTTAATAGATTTGTTTTCTTTGCTCTGTGTAATGAAAAACAAAACAAAACACCTTTGCTTTATGTGCCATTTGTTAGCTCCCTGTAATGAGTTCTTAGCTGAAAAGTGAAAGGTGTGTAAATTACGATGAGGGATTTTAGCTAAAGGGAAAGCACTTTGTATTGTAATATAAATCCCCCAAAGTACTGTGTTTAATGGTGCTTTATTTTCTTTTCCCTTTTCCCAACTGTCCCTCCCATTTCATATAATCTTTTCTATCATAAAACACATTCATGATTCTCTAAAACAAGTGATCTCCTGCCTTTAAAAAAAAAGTGCTGTACCCTCCGTAGTTGACAGTAGCTCTCACCATATGTGCAACAGAGATCAAGTAGTCTCTGAAAAATGGATGGCTTTTCAAATGTGTTTTTAGTTTGTTCTGAATTTTTTCTGCGTCCTGACTCTAAGAGCAGTGATGTTCAGTAACTGCGTGCAGCTCATTTGAAGCTCAGGTGTTTCTGTGGAGGTTGTGTTGGGGGTGTTTTTTACAGGTCGTCATGTGAATATGAACTGATTCTTTTATGTAGTCCTGCACCAAGAAAACTGATGTTTCTTCAGAAGCTTCAAAGGGTTTAGGCTTTATTTTAGATCCCCAAAGTGCAGCAAGATCTCCCTGCAATGTGACTTTAGCTGTTTAATTCCATGTTTGAGAACGTAACATAGAGTTGTGCCTTTAGCTGATAATGAACGCTTAAACTGTTACACGTGTTGCCTTACCGTCAGAGAAAGAGATAGGGCATGTATGTAAGACTGCTTCACATGAACAAAACTCCGCTACAGCAACTTTTATTTTGTTTACAACTTTCTCACCTAATGAAACCCGGGAGATACCTTGAAGTGTTCAGCTTGCAGTATTTGATAGCTCGCTCAGCTTTTAAAAGCAAGTGATGTTCATTTTTATATTTTTTCCAAACTCAGAAGATATATTAAAGCCATAAGTGAAGACTGTCATGCTTTTTATTCTGAAATCTGAAAGGAACCTTAATTAAAACAAGATTTGGGGGAAGGCTGTGATATGAAAGATATGGAACAATATGGTTTCAGTTATAGACAGACTCAAACCTGTAAATCAAAGATGAAAGATTTCACTCAAATAGAATTATATAATTCTCTTTTGTTATGCAGTCAGACTATATCTTTCATGCATTTGGGTTTGTTTACGATTAGCATTTTAATTTTAAAGACTTTTATTACTTATACAAAAGCTCTCTGCTACAAGTTAGAAATCTGAAGTATGCTTTGAAAAGGGAAATCTAAAAAGGGAATGTCATTTCCTATAATGTGAAGTAAACTTTTATTCTGAAAGGCTTACTCTAAAGTAGATGTATGCCCCTCAGAAAGTGAAATAAAATTCTACCCCCCATTTACAAGCCAAAATCATGCTCATTTTAGTAATGCAAAGAGTCCCAGCAGGCTAAATTAACTCCTGGTGTAAGCCACCTTGCCTGGCTTTGGCCTGTTCTGAAGGGGTTGTTCATATGACTAAAGCAATCAGGAGTTCATCCTGCATTTTCAGCAGACTTCTAATGGCAATCTTGGCATTTACTACAATTTTCTTGTGGTCTTCAAAGACATTTCCCTTCAAGGAAACCAAGGACTGTAGCTGATGAGTTGGGTAATTTGTAGAGCTTTTCACATTTTGAAAGAAAGGCTGCAAAATTTTAATTGAGTGCATTTTAAAATTAACCCCACAAATGCAAAATCTCCTTGAGTCCTTTACTTGCATGAAATTGAATATGAATTGTAGCCTGAAATGTGAGTTACAAATTTACCAATTAAAGTCTATAGTCTGAGGTAGAAATCAGCTAAAGCTGTCCTTTATAGCTGGAAATGTTTTTTAAATGCCAGAATAATTTGAATTAAACCACATTATAAACTCACACTTATTCATTTGTACAGGCATACTCCCACACAGACATGTAGACATGCTGTTGGTTAAAGTTAAGATAATTTGGATAAGCAAATGTGCAAATAAACTGCACACAGATTGTGTCCAGAACTCTGTTTGCACTGAAGTCAATAGCAAAATCCTCTTTGATTTCAATGGGAGATGGATCAGGCCCTGCTTTTTTTTTTTTTTACTTTTAAGTCCAGAACACCATTACTTTTTGATTATGTCATTACAAGGCACCGTATAGCCCTCTGGGAAATGATTGAGACTTATGGTGAATATCAACACTTCCTTCAAAGCAGACCTGGCCTTTCTGAGAGGGCAGTTTCACTTGCTGCTGTTTTCTTCTCACAATATTTTTTATTATCATCAATAGCTCCCCATGGATTACAGTTAAAATATCTCCCAGCAAATTTTAGACATACTTCCAGAGAAATATTCACACAGACACTCTTAAAAATGCCCAGTTTTAGCTGGATTCAACAACAAATTCCAAGAATTTCAGAACAATGCGCAAATTTCATGTTTCTCTCTTTCTGATGTCAAAATTCAGAGGTTTCGCAGCTGTTTTGAAGAGATGTCACAGTCTCATGTCTTCCATGGGCCTCAGCTTAGGCTAGGGAGATTGACACCTCTGAAAATTAAGTCCCAGATATTTCAAGCTGACTACCAAAATATCTACATCTAACCTTAGATTACTTCTAAAAATGAGCTGAAATGAAAAAATGAGATGGGGTAAATGGTGGGTGGGTGTGATTCTATGCAGAAGGTGAAGCTGAGGAGGTGGCAAACAGCTGTCAGAGCCAGAGCGACCCTCTGCCTGCTGCTAGTGGCACAGGGGCTGCAGGCGGGTTGGAGGATGTCCTACAGCCCTGCCACACCAGGATGCCATTGCTGTTAGCCTTAAAACTTGGCCTTGCAGGGGGAGCGTGCAGGAATTCGCAGTCCTCCTCTGGATCAAGGTATCTCTAAGCTACCAACCTACAGAATGAGAGATTCCTCAGCACAAGTAACGTGCTTGCTCCAGTTCACGTATTTCCCTAGTGTTAGGGACTAAATATTAAGGTCAGTGGGGCTTTTCTTGTGTTCATATATTTTTCTTTTATTCTTAGGCCATTAAATTCATAGTAGAAACTGAAAAATAAAAAGGGATATGACTCAGGATATCAAGAAAAGAATGGGTTTTACCCAGCTTAATGCTTTTACCTGGACTGGAGCAGGAACAGCGATGAACAGTAAATCTCAGAATTGCTAAAACGTAAGAGTGTTGTGCACTTCATTTTTGGACTCTGTGCA
Source organism: Todus mexicanus (assembly GCA_013389965.1). Lineage (NCBI taxonomy): Eukaryota > Metazoa > Chordata > Aves > Coraciiformes > Todidae > Todus > Todus mexicanus. The sequence goes on along the minus strand of WEIS01003418.1, from coordinate 4,084 downwards.
GGAATTATGTGTGTGCTCATTTGGCTTTAATATAATCTGCAGCAATGAAGTGCTTGATTAAATGATCCTTTTTCAGGCAAAATTCCTAGCAAGTAATAAAAGTCCATGGGAATTGTGCCAGTGTAAAGATGACAGAATTAGTCCCTCTTTTAATTATGTACCTTCCTGACTTTACTTTCAGTGAAAATGAAGTAACTAATTCCAGGCAAGTGAATCTGAGGAAAAGAAAATCATTAAGCTATCTTAAATAAATATCATGAAAGAAAATATAAACAACTGTTATGCAAACAAAGATGGCTATTTCTTTACTTTGCAAAAAAGTCAGCAACATGCTGCCAGCAGAATGAAAGTGGCAAAATGAATCCCTCTCTGGAGTATGTGGTATTTGAGTTTGTGTCTTATCTAAGCGCAGCCTCCCTCAAAAGCTGAGAGTCATAACCGGAGATGAAATATTAGAAAGATTTTGCTGCAGCCAACACCAGAGGTCCTGTAGAGAACAAGAATGTAGAGACTGGCTAATTTGTGTAGACAGTCAGCAGGACACTTTCAGGGCAATGTGTCTGAGACAAAGAATTAGAGGGAACTTTTCCAAAGGCACAGATGGCTGTGAGGCAACTGATTTCTCCTAGCTTGCAGGGGCATTGAGGAGCCCAGTGAGCATTTAAGCTTTGGGAAGTGCCCTCCTCTGACCCACACGCATGCCCAGACGTGAACTTTACTGTACAGGTTTTTTATGCTAAGCAGCAACAGCCAGGTGTGCTGCCCTGATATGTATCCCGTGCATTTGCTAGAGAAGGTATCAGCCCCCAGCAGACACTTCAGAACATGACTGGTAGGTGAGATTTTTGCAATATTTTATTTTTCCCCAGTAGTGGCCTTTCCAGAAGTGTAGCAGTACATGGTTGTTTTATTTTAAAAGGTCACAATAGAGCTTTGTGAACCATTGTACTTTTTTTTCTCTTTTTTTTTTTTCTCTCTCTTTTTTTTTTTTTTCC
>WEIS01003410.1:4619-18523 GCA_013389965.1 Todus mexicanus | reverse complement strand
GTTTGGGAGCAGCTATTGAAGATAAGATACATTCATGGATTTAGAGCATCCTCACTTGGATTATACAGATTAAAACACAAATCATGTCACTGCATCTGAATCCAAAGTTTCAGATCTTACAGTTATAGATGAAGATTTTTTTTTTCCCCCCCATTAAGCTCTTTATGTCAGTTCATTATGCAGAAGATAGACTTGTAAGTTTTCTTACATTTCTGGTTCACTACCCTTACATACTTTTCTTGATAAAATGCACACAACACAATGAGCCAGATTCTACCCTTAANACACAACACAATGAGCCAGTTTCTACCCTTAAAGATTCTGCCTTAAAAATGTACTGTACCTTTCAGACAACTAGTTTAATTTTTATATTTAATCAAAATTATAGTGGAAAATAAATTCATATTCAGTCCTTTGGTGCAGATGGAATGTACATTGGGAATATTCAATTTCCTGTGTGGTAGGAGGGTTTATTAATTTTTTCTAGCACAATGTACACAACCAACATATTATTGTGGTTCCAGGCAACCTGATTCCATTCTTATCCTCCCATGTTCTTCATTAACTCTCAAAATTAACTTGACAAAAGAGTTAAATGAAAAGACATGCACCTGCCACAGCTAAATCCACTCACAGAATTTTCAAATCAAAACAATATTCTGCCAATGAACATTAATACTAAGCAGCATTTATATCACTGCTGCAAATGTTTCCTTTCCATATTGGTACTACATCATTTAATAAATAAATAAATAAATAAACCCACTACTTTGCCAGTTGTATGTCTGACTACATATTACCTGAATTAAGATTATTGTCTATGACAGATAACACTGCTCTTTATGTTCTCCTGAATGAAGCTTAGTTGGCTCACTGGAGAAAATTATAGAAAAGGACTTCAATAGACTTTGTAATGCTGAGCACTCAAAGCTCAGTTTTAAGGATTTATTAAATAATATTCTAATATTTTCAAGTGCTAGCACAAGATCCTTTGAAAATATAGCATTAACAGAATGGTTTTAAAAAGAGAAATGACAACATAATGACAGAGTTGGAAAAATGCTGACAAAAAAGGAAAAAGGTCATGAACTTTCTATCATCTATTGGTTTTACTCATCCAGTAAATACTTCTTCCTATTGTTAATAATAAATATTTGTATGTACATCTTCAGTATTGCATGACATTCACTCCATACTTCAAAAAATTGAAAAAATAAGTCAGAAAACTGATGCACTATACTCTTAATCTAACTAGTTGTCATGCTCAACTAAATTAATTTCATTAAATTTCTGGATTAAGTGATTCATCTTTTGAAAACAGTTTTAGTTTTTATGTGAAGTGTCCTGTGATACAATCAGCTTCTCTGTTTTTATGCCAAATTCTTGTAAACACACATGCAAAACACAGAAGTCTTTGTCTTAAAAAATACAGTTTTATGATTACCTGGAAAAAAAATAATGTAAAATGTCAAATGAATAATAGTAACCTTTCCAGGATGGTATGTGATTTTGAAGTCATTCTTTTTTGGGGAAAAAAAGCTGGGTTGACTTACTTCTATTAAAATACATAGTAAAAGCTGGATCATTGTCCCTGTCTCCTGAAATTAGTGTCTTGGGCCTTTCTACTGTTGGTCATAGAAGATTTGGAGCAGTCTCTGTGGTTTCACTTCATGCACCTAATTCAATAATTGCTTCATTGTTAAAAATATTAAAAATAGATATTCAGCCAGACATTTCCTTCCATTTTAATTTAAAATGCAGAGTTAAATCCTCCACATTTTAAAAATGTCAGTTTATACATGTCTTCCACATTTCTTAAATGCAAGTAAGATGTACAAAGCAGTGATGATGGCTTCAAGTCATTAAAAGCAAATGTTTTGCTTTAATGCATCTATGTATTATCATAAATATCACTTGGTTCCTATTCCTCTGGATGTAAAGCTGTCATTTGGGACATTCTGGCACTTACGATCTGTCCTTTCCTATATATTTTTTTTCTTTCCAAATGTAAACTGAGTTTGAAATCAAATCCAAGAGTACTGAAGTAACTCTAGTGTGACACAGCTTTTAAGCTGTCTAACAATTCTAGGTGCACTGAGGTATCTAACAGAAAACACATGTTGACAACATTATTTTCGCAATCTATATCTTCACTAGCAGAATAGAAGTTGTACACGCACTTTCCAGAATTTGCATAAAACTACTCTTTCAAAGATCTAAATAATCATCACCATCATCATCATCCCAACCCCCTGTTGTTTGGCTCTATTTGTTTTTTCTCTCTATTGTTTATTTACAATAATTCAGGGCTACCTCATAATACAGAAATTCAAGAAAAGACTAGGGAAAGCTGAAAATGGTGCAGTTGTATGATAGATAGCTGTCTGCGAATACAAGCTAGTTAGTCAAGAATTGATGAGAATAGTGAATTTTAACTGGCCTGTTTATGGCAAGCAAACTACATTCATTTCAAAAATTCTAAGAAAACTTGTGCCAAAAATGTCATGCTCGTCAATGAAGTGCTTGTCATTTTTATTTTTTTCCCCAATATTATATCTTGCTGCAAATGTAAAGCAAATGTACAGTTTCCATGGAAACTGGACATTTTCCCATTTATATACATGGGGTTTTTAGCTTCTTTGGATGAAAAATAGAGCTCTGATTTCAATCTTGTAGTTTTGATGGCCACTGAGAAACAATGTTTAATTTTCTGATAGCATAGGTCAGAAATCACAATTACATATCTTACTGTGTATGTTCAATCTATCTTTTGCTCTAACACAAAGGAAAGCGATTTGCTGAGTCAAGCTGATATAACATTTATTTCACTCTTAAAAATACTAATTTAGATAGAAATGTAGGTGACACTGTTGTGCAGAGCAGAGCATAAAAATTAATTCATGTGCATCAGGAAAACAAAGTAAAATCTTAAACATCTGCATTTTAATTGTAACCAGTGCTGGATTTCAGTGTTGAACAATTAATGATCATTACCTCATTTTAAAATATCAGTGGGAGAGTGTCAAAGAAAATGAGTCTTCCATGTTTACAAAAGATTTTGCCTCTGGCATACTGTGTGGTTTTGTGAATCATTTATCTTCTAGCTTAAACCTGTCACAGTATGAAATATTGCAACTGTGATTCTGCATGACAGAATAATGAAACATTGAAAAAAAGTCCATACTGCAGTAGCCTTTCCACAAAACGTTGGGGTTGAGAACCTGAAAAAGCTGCACATGAAATAGCTTTTCTTTTTACTCCATCAAAAACAAATCCAGGTTAATGAGTTCCCTTCTACACATTGAATATGCTATTCTGCTGTTTGTGTTTTTTCGTTATTGATCTAGTTTTAGCTTTTTTAAAAAAACCTGTTCTATTATAAGTTCTCATATACTGTATTGGGTGACAAAATAGTTCCTGAAGAGCTTCCATTCAGCAAATATTTGAAGGCTATGTTTTACATTGAAAGTTGGAGCCATAAGGAAGAATACGGAAGACAAGCTGTTTTCTTTAGGAAAATTTCTTCCTTTATTCTTATTAGAGGTGAGTTTATAATCTCTGGAAGAAGGGTCAGGCTACTCAAGAAGAGTACAAGGATTTAGTTAGGTTATACAGAAAGAATATTAGGAATCTCCATTCCTTATTAGATGCAGGGGGGAACAATTGCCACCAAGGATGAAGAAAAGCCTGAGAAACTTAATACCTTCTTTGCCTCAGCCTTTAGCAGCCAGATCAGTTATCCTCCAGGAATTCAATCCCCTGACCTGGAGGACAGGGATGGGGAGCAGAATAATTCCCTCATAATACCAGAAGAAGCAGTTAATGACATGCTATGACAACTAGACACGCACAAGTCTATGGGATCGTACAAGATACACCTGAGAGTGCTGAGGGAGCTGGCAGAGGAGCTTGCCAGGCCACTTTCCATCATTTATCAGCAATCCTGGTTAACAGGGAAGTCCCAGACAACTGGATGCTTACCAATGTGATGCTCATCTACAAGAAGGGAAGAAAGGGGGATCCAACAAACTACAGGCCTGTAAGCCTCACCTCAATACCAAGAAAGATTATGGAGCAGTTCATCTTGGGTGTGATCACACAGCAAGTAAAGGAAAATTGAGGCATCAGGCCCAGCCAGCAAGGGTTCATGACGAGCAAGTCCTGTTTAATCAACCTGATCTCCTTCTATGACCAGGTGGCCTGCCTAGTGGATAGGGGAAAAGCAGTACATGTTGTATACCTGGACAAAACATTCCAGCATTCTGCTGGAGAACCTGGTTTAGATAAGTGTACCCTTTGCTGGGTTAAAAACTGGTTAAATGGCCGAGCACAGAGAATTGTGCTAAAAGGAGTTAAATCCAGTTGGCGACTGATCATGAGTGGTGTTCCCCAGGGCTCAGTTTTGGGGTCAGTCCTGTTTAACATCTTTGTTGATGATTTGGATGAGGGGATTGAGTGCACCCTCAGTAAATTTGCAGATGACTCGAAATTAGGTGGGAGTGTTGATCTGCTTGAAGGTAGGAAGGCTTTACAGAGACATCTGGATAGGTTGGACCCCAATGGGCTAAAGTCAATTGTATGAAGTTTAATAAGGCTAAGTGCAGGGTCCTGCACTTTGGTTGCGACAACCCTCAGCAGTGCTACAGGCTTGGGGACAAGTGGCTGGAAAGCTGCTTGGCAGAAAGGGACCTGAGGGCGCTGTTTGACAGCTGGCTGAATATGAGGCAACGCTATGCCCAGGTGGCCAGGAGGGCCACCAGTGTCCTGGCCTGCATCAGAAATAGCGTGGCCCTTGTACTCAGCACTGGTAAGACCACATCTGTAATACTGTGTCCAGTTTTGTGCACCGTGGTGTAAGACAGGCACAGAGGAATTGGAGAGGGTACAGAGAAAGGCAACGAAACTGGTTATTAGGGGATTGGAGAACGTAAGAGGAGAAGCTGAGGGAATTGAGTTTGTTCAGTCTAGAGAAGAGGAGGTTGAGAGGCGACCTTACTTCTCACTACAACTACCTGAAAGGAGGTTGTAGAGATGCGGGTGCTGGTTTGTTCTCCCTCGTAACTAATGACAGGGTAAGAGGAAATGACCACAAGTTGTGCCAGGGGAAATTCAGATTTGATATTAGGAAAAAATTCTTCAGTGAAAGAGTAGTTAAACATTGGAATGGTCTGCCCAGAGAGGTGGTGGAGTCACCATCCCTGGAGGTATTCAAAAAGCAAGTAGATGTGGCACTTCAGAGTATGGTCTAGTGATCATGGCAGTGTTAGGTAGAAGGCTGGACTTGATCTTGAAGGGCTTTTCCAACCTTGATGATTCAATGATTCTATGTTAGCAGCATTGCTTGAGTACCCCTTTATTATCCAGAAAGCCTGTTTCCAACTTCTGTTGTATGAATAGTCTCTGAGAAATCTGCATGTCATAATGCACATTAGCAAGTGAATTTAAGATGAAATCTGGTGTCTTTCTTCACAAAGGCCAGCATTTTAGGGGGATCGTCTTGTCAAAGAAGGATCCCTACACAGTCCGTATCAATCATTGGAAGCAAAGACTCTTAATGCATTATCTTCTATCAGGACAAAGAAAGTCTACTGTCAAGCATGGGTTTTACCTTTCTCTTTCAACACACAAGAATTTGTGTTCTCTTTTTTCACAAGATTGGAGTAAATATTTCCATGTTATATTCTATAGGCATCTGCTGTAATTGTCAAAATATGCTGTTTTAACACAAGAAGAAAAGTAAAGGTCTATCCTGAGGTTGGGCAGCCAAAGAGCTGGAGAGAAATGACAGATACTCTATCATAATCATATTCTCAACACACCACTGAATCCTTGTATGGTAGATTTCCAGTTTATCTAAAATGAATTAGCTAGGTCAAAATCATGTGCTTGTAACAGCTAGAAAGAAGTCAAGAACTGTCCAAATGTATTTATTTTTTTCTGAATGTTATAGAGCACTAAGTAGAGATTTCATGGTTTAGGAGTCCATACTTTTAAAAACCTGTTTATTTTATAGTAGCTTATGCATCTCTGTGCTATACATAAGAACAAATTTATGGGATATTAAGGCCGTTCAGTCATCATGAGTACTTCAGATGGATACATAGTTCAAGCATTGCCTTTAATTTGGATAAAATATTTGCAGTATCAACATGAAGGAAGGTTAATAAATACCCATGCCCATTCCCTGCTATTTAGTGAACTGAAACATGAGCAGTAGGGTAGAATAAAGTTCTACTTACTCAAGCATAAATCTGAAGCATGGATATTTAAAGAATAAATTGTATTCAGTATGTGGCATACTGCTTACAAGGAGTCAAAGTGAACCACAAAGTATCATCTGACATCATAGACATCGTTTTACAATAAAGTGAGATAAAATGATTCATAAATTCAGAGAAAAAAGAATGATGTAAAAGCCCTGATTTTTGTGGGACAGAAAATATCTACAAAAGATTCATCTAGTCATCAGAAAAAACTGTTAGGATGGGAGTAAAGTTTCGATGGAGGATCTGGAAATCTACAAAAACCAGACAGATACATGCTGCTCTGATTTCGTTCATCAGGGAAGACTATGCCATTGCCTCACGATGCAGAGAAGCCAAGGCTTGAGACCAGTATTACCAAATATGTAAGACAAATGTTGTTTCCCCAGCTTATGTTGAATTATTGGAGCTATGCTACACTTTCTAGAGATTTCGTACATGCTCCTGAGTGAAAGGAAACCTTAACTGGTACCACGACTATATTTGGCTAGCATCACAGCAATATTTTAAGTTATATGTTGACTGTCACATTGAGATAAAAATAATGAACAACAGCAATTTCAAAAGATAATGGCAAATATAAGCATTTTGAGAAAGTGCACTAAATAGAAATGACTATAAGTATAAACAAAACATCAGTTTAAAACAACTTTTTCACATTAATATGTTTAATACAGAAGCAATCACACAAATCATACAGACCAGTTGAAAGTATTCAAGCAACAAAAAGAAAATATGAATGACACCAGACCTACTTACCAAATTCCTTAGGAACGGTGATAGAGTAAACACAGTTGTGACCAACACTGTAGTTCTTGGGGTAGTTTGGTGATAATACAGTGCCTTCAGAGCCTGTTGACCGACTTCCACAGGGTGCTAGAAAGTGAAGATAATCAGTTTTGAGTAAAATAACATCAGAAAAAAAAAAAAAGAGAGTTTAAAGTGATTTGTTGTATGGTTGTATATGCTATTACAGTAAATTTTATTACACTTCAATACTGGATTAAATTTGTAGGTCCTGTGAAATACTGAGTATGTGCAATTTTCTCATATATCAAAAGAGAATTGATTGTACTCTGCAGTTTTCCAGATCAATTATTTTTTCTTCTTTACCATTTATGAACCATCTCAATAAAATAATGATGTGCTTAATACACAGTATGCTATTATTCACAGCATACAAAACTATCATTCATTTGTATGATGCTTTATACTCGGATAAAAGCATAGATTATGCACACTAGTAAATTCTTGCTCATGCCAATAGACTCATAATTCAAAATAATTTATATAACTACTGAAATAAGAAAGTCAGGATTCTTCGACTGAGCGTGATGTACCACTTATTTATATCTCAATTATTTACAACATTATATAAAGTTATGAACAAACACTTAATCACACAAACATGATGCTTATTCTACCACTAATAGCTATAATACTTGATAAAATGGCAGATCAATAACAACGCTATTCACTGCAATAATGTATTTTTCTAAGGTTAACAACAGAAGTAAGCATATGGCATTATTCAAAACTGTCAAGCAAGAAACAGTGCTTTTTTTTTTTCTTCATCAGATGGTCAGGTGTATTTATATGAAACAGTCCTAAGTGTCAGTGTTTTCCTATGTCTATTACCTGCTTCTCATACACACTTTGTAATTCATCGGTTTAATTCATTGTCACTATTATGGCATCTGTTTAGAATATTTCTTCTAACCACCTCGGACTATGAAACATTTTTTAATAAGTTTTATGGTAACATACATATTTAACAGATTTCTTTTCTCTGTTAAGACATAAGTGACTTTCTAAAATAAGTACAACTCAATGTTTCATTCGCTAAACACTGAAGGAATCTGGGTTTTGTGGTATGCATTCAAAACATTAAAATCTTCTGAATTATATTAATAAAAAGAGAGTTTTCTTACCATTATGTCATAAGATGCATATGAAATGTATGGTAGAGTATACTATGGAAAGAACTCATGCTTTTCAGTATGGAGTAGCTGTAGAGTTAGATAGACTGTGTACCTGAAGCAGGAGCAGATGTTACCTATTGCTCCGATCCACTTGCAAAATTTGCAAATGATTTAATGTGCTAATGTGAAAGTCATGGTATTTGAAACAGGACAACTGAAGGATCTTGACTTTTGCTTGTGCATGTGTGTGTGTGTGAATGTGGTAGATGCAGCACATATATTAGAGATCAGCAAATCAGTCAGGACCACAAATATACTGGTGCTCCTTACAGCTTTACTGATAGGCACCCACTCTGTGCATTAAGACTGCCACACATACACGGAATATTGTTCTCTATGGCTAAAAGAACAACCTCTAAGTGTCTTCCTTCAACTCACCATCATGTGAAATACCAGAAATTAATGCTTTCTTGTGAAAATGTATTTAGATAATAGAATTATGGGTATTTTTTGCCAAGAAGCAATAGAGTCTTGGCTAAGTCTCACCTCCAGTGACTTATTTGCCTTGAATTATTTGAAAAACACAAAGCAGACATTCTTCACTAGCTGAACGTGACAAATATTTTTTAATGAAAACAGATCTGCTTACCAGCTTGTAAGTCCTCAAGATTTTCTGTTCCAAATTTTGGATGAAACAGAAGAGAATATGGAAGAATATAAGCAACAAAAGCACTAAAACTAGAGAAATATGATTTCCAAATAATGTATTACTTCTTCCTAATCCCATTTCCTCCATTATTGTTTGTAAGTTGAATAAATGAGCTACTGCAACAACGACTAATAAACTAGCTTTAACAGTCTCCCACTCCAGCACTTATATCATTATTATTCTTCCCTAATGAGCAGATATACAATAATGTGTAAATTCAAGGAAAAATTATGATTCCACTGAAGTCAATGTCATTGACACCAAAAGGGACAGAATTTCACCCTTTACTTCTAATAAAACCTAAAGTAATAACACAACAATAGCAATATTAAAAACTAAGTTAACAGATGTATATTTAGTACTCAGCATATAGTGGAGCATTACTTATAAAGTTCACATTTGTTATACTGCTATTCTTTTCAATTCCTACAAGTTATTCAGTTAAGCAAGGTGTATTTGAGATTATTAAACTACTGATATGCCTAAACCAGAAGAAAACAAACAAAAAAAAACCCCAAAAAACCAAACCCACCAAATTTATTTTAAATAAACATACATAAATTAATTTCCATATTTTTTCAAACAAATGAAAATCATATTTACTGCCTATTTTACAAGCTTTTATTCATTTCAGTGCAATGTCTTACACTAGAAACTATTGATATTAATAGTTGTGTACCTAAAATCAACAGTGACAGTTGAGTTACATCTTTACTAATTACGTAACACTGTTCGTGTGTTGATGTTGTAACACTGTACAACTTCATAAATCATTAGGTGGTAAATGATTTAGTTCTTCTAGCAGCAAGATTGTCCTCCAAGACCTTTCTGAATGCATCAAGAAGGAGGAAGAGACTTATTTAATATTTTAGCAATCCCATCGATTTCATTAGCTATATTTCCTTCCCCAACTTTTGGGAAACGCTTACTCTAAAATGCCACAAGTGTCAGGAAGAGGAGATTCTACCCCAATCATCACTAAACATTACTATTCAGAAACCAAATATGGATCCAGCAACATGAAACCATACCTGAAGTGAATTAAAAATATTAATTTGACATATTAAAAGTATTTATGGATATATAAGACAAACTAACAAACCAATCCACCAAAACTAACCAAACAACAAAACCAAGCCACATTTTTGCTTCTGGAAAATATCTATTATCAAGTTGTTTGACTGGATATAATAATTCTACTAACACAGTGCTACTTGTTGACATTCACTTATGCTTATTTCAGCAGTGTAGGTCTCATTGCCTTTGCATCAGAGATTTCTTTTATTTCCTAATAACTACAAAGTTAAAACCTGAAAGATTGAGAAAATCAATGTGTAATTATTACAGTGTGCATTGAATGGTTTACCCACAGTAAAAATTCTAAAAGATCCACCATCTCTTCAAATACAAACTCTTTTTTAACAGAGGAAAAGCAAAAAATGCTGAACACCACTTTCCCAAGGAATGAAAAAAAGAAATCCTGAAGAATAAAATAAATCAATAAACCAACCAATCAACAAAAAAGTTCAGAAGGTAAACTATACTGCCTAATGTAATTCTGCAATAGCATTCCGGTATTTTTAAATGACATTTGCATTGACTATGAAACACTGGGTCACTTTCTGCATTAATTCTGCTTTGGTTTATTCTCTGATATATAAAATCACTATTTACTATGCTGTCCTTGTCCTGCTTTCCAGAGTCAGCAATGGAACACTAACAGGAGAGAAAGGGACTTGATTGCGGCAAGAATGTGATAAGAATCAATGTGTTGATGCATCGTTCACTGTTTACTTGGAACATTATTAAGCATTTAATGGCAAAAAGTTCCTTTCCTGTGTGTGCTGAATTTACTGTAACGGTATCTTGTTTTGTAAAATAGCACTCCCAGCAGCTCTTGAAAAAAGCCCTATCATAACAACAAAGTATCACCCACTTTGTATCTTGAATTGGTCAGCTTTATTATCTAGAAGATTACCCATCCTGATCAATAGCATTCACGCACCTTTGTAAAAAATCTAAATTATACCTCTTTATGACAATGCATTGGTAAATAGAAAATAAAACTCAAAATGCATTATCATCATCAGTAATACCTTTTCTCACATCTCAGCATACACTAGTTGTAAAAGAAACATAGATGATCGTTGCAGACAGTCAAATCACACAGCAGAACCCCTGTAATCTACACCTTACTGCTATAAAGTAAAATTTTCTATAGCTCCAACAAAATATTAGAGGGTCAAAAGCCCGTCATATGCTTACTGCTCATGTTTTCCATCACACCTTTGCAGCCTAATCAAAAGAAAGAACTTAGAAGGAAAACTTCAGTAAAAGAACTGTGACAAATAGACTACATAACTATGAGAATCAATCTCAAGACTCTTCACCTTGTGAAGAAATTCCTACTTTTACTATCAAATAATGTTTCTCTGGGGTTTCAAGCTTTTAATTCCTACTACTGCTTTCAGATTATTTACTTTCTAGCTCCTACAGCTAAGATCTAATAGAATTTAATTGTAAATGCAGATTTAAGTGCCATATTGCACCATCAAGTTTTAAGCAGCATTCATCAGTGGAATCAGTGGGGAATTCTGCTTAAAAATGAATGGTGCAATATGGTTTGATGTCATGCAGATAAATTTGATTACAGAGCTACAAATACAACAAAATATGACTAACAGTTCGCAAACTCTACAAAGGAAGGAAGAATATGCCTTGAAGAACTGCTAATGGGATACATTAGACTTTTTGTCATTAGACTCTTTTACTTTCTCAGAAACTTGTAAGTGCTAATTTTTTTATACATTCACACAGAGTAACCCTACAATCCCTCTAAAATAGTGTTTGTTGTATGCTTTAATCTCAAGTAGTATTGCTTCCACACAGTATATTCACATATTTCACTACATCTAGTATTTCCAACATTGCTACTTTGTCACACCCTGCTGAGGATACAAGCACAATAAACCCTGCTCATGCAGTCCAGATGCACACAGAAAAACATACCTCCCTAACAAGTTCTTTGAATGCTCTTTGGTGACCTTTTAAGAAATCTGTCTCTCTCCACTAACTATACTGGGAGGAAAGCTTGGAGAGGCAAAGCAATGGCATGTATTTGCAAAAATTGGGCAGCAGAAGCTTGGGAACAAAAATCAAGTGTTGAGAAGATATTTCAGTCACAATAAAATGAAAACCTTTATATTTTCTTCAGAAATCCTTCGATTGTCTTTGCAAGTTTGACAATTAAGAAATAACTGTTCAGAGTAGATAGAATTTGAGTAGCATTTTACTTCTTCAAAACACAATCTTTATTGATTTAAATTCTACTTATAACTACTCAGATGACCAGGTTGTGTGATACTATAAAACAGACGTGTTTCTGGGCAAAAAGAGAAATGCTTTGTAAGTAGCCAACATACGAGAATTTTAAGTGAAGCACGCTGCTTATTTTGTTAAAATGAACTTTACTTAGGAATTATAGAACACAGATAAACACAATACCATTCAGAGTACTGTTCAGCTTCATTAGCTGCAAGAACACTCTGCATTCTGCAATTGCCTGACTCATTCCTTACACAGCTTCAAACTTTGAAATATATTAAATAGTGGCCCTTCATATGGTGACTTGTAACATAAGCAACTCTTTATCATCACTGGATCAAAACAAAACAACTAATGGTCTCTCTCAGTCACAGTAATATATAAGATCACTGCTGAAGATGTTCCACACCCTCATTTGCTAGACAGCCTTAATCCTATCATTGACTAACTTTTCAGTGTTACGAGTTTTCAGACTTAATTATTTATTTAATTTTAGCATAAGTACCACATCAATTTATTACTTCTAAAGGTACAGTACTTTTAGACGCAGCAATTAATTATCAATAATGGTTTAATAGTTTTACATCCATGTAAGCTTTTCTACACTGGACAGTGAAATAATAGCTAGAAAGTGTAAATAACAATTAATTTCATGCTGTTATATCATTTAGCTAGTCATAATTCAAATGTAAAATTACTGGCGATAAATTTCTTTTAAATGAATGTGTCATGCTTCAAGAGGAGGTAAATGGATGACTGCAATTTCAGCATCACCTATGTCACCTCTTCAATGGGTTTTAATGCTTTCAATACTTTTACTACCTTAATGGAATGCTGACTAATGTTGGTCTTTGCACTCCAGCACGAAAGTTCCACTCTTCATACCGCAAATACCAACCATTTAAACTCATGCCATCCTCAGATTTTCCATCCAAAGCCTTTTCCTAACATAAGAAAGGTAGACACTGGACTTTTCAGAATTAATTTCAGATTTTGCAAGAGTTCTTCTTTGGTGGTTGTAAGCTATCCTGGTTTTGTATTCTCACTGTAACTCTGATTATCCTCTACTACGTCACTCAATCCTCTGCCACATCCAAAGTATGAAGACAATGTGTTTACTCCAGATTTAGTTCTGTGTCAAAGATACATTATTTTAAAGAACACTGAGGAAAAATCCTCTTGGAGAGAACTTTAAGAGAGAGTAGCAGCCTGGAACATTACACTCATTGAATAACTAAAAGGACTTAAACCTGTTTTGAGCAAAAAATTATGAGCAATAACTGTAGCCAACCCCAAAAATACAGTTACCATTATCCATATACGGTATCCCATAATAACATCAGATCCTGATCTCAGTTACATTTTAGATATGCATTTGAACTGTTCTGCCTATTAAAAAGCAGAAATTTTGTCTAAATGTGTACTTTGTTTAGTTACTTTTTAAGAGAAAGATGAAAATGTTAAATTCCACAAATGGAAGTTAATGAATGTTAGGCTTCTAACAATAGTTTTGTGCCCTTCCAAATCTTCTTTTTAATTGCATATGAAAATGCCTAAGCTTAAAGCCACAGAGACTCTGGAGCTGCAAATGACATGCCAAGGGGAGCGCGGCAATGCCCTACAATAATTCTTTCAACACTTTACATATCTGGCCCGTCCAGGCCCTATGGCACCCAAACCTCAAAA
>WEIS01003408.1:8866-24010 GCA_013389965.1 Todus mexicanus | reverse complement strand
ACAAAAAACCAACAAAACAACATAATTTTGTTACAAAAGGCTTTGATTTCACGTTCCGGAATGTACACAGAACATGCTCTAAATTAAAAATTCGTAATTGCATAACATCAGCCTGCGAACTGCAAAATGAAATTTGCCTCCAGTGATGGAACACAAGTTATTTAACTTAGAAAGTCTAATGCTGTGATGTTTCGTGATGGAGCGTATTAGGGCTTATGTCTCATTGCAAAGGTTAAGAATTTGCAAGAGTTGTACTGCCAGAAATTTGCCTCTGGCATTTGCAAGTCACAGATTATTAACCATTTTCAGTTAAAACTTTGTAATATAGAAAAACATCATTTTTTTAAGCAACAGTTGTTCTATGGATTGAAAACTCCCAAGCTTTAGCTGAGCAATACATCATCCGCTCTTGAATTCTAACAGTTTCTTTGCAAATAAAAAGTTCGATTGGTGTTCTGTATCTGGTTTCAGATGCCACACATCATCATCACTCTCTTCGCAAATGTCTTGAATGCCTCCAGGCTCGAGATAAACTCGTTAACACTACAAATATTGTCAATGCAAGATGTGGTAAATTGGGAGAGATATTAGAGGCGCTTCTGAAGTTTGCCTTCGAAATTTAAAACACACCTACGAAAACAAAAGACAAAGACATTTCTCCTTCACTGAATTAAAACGTATTTCAGTGCTAAATGAAACCAGTTTGAGTAGCCATGAAGAGATGCTCAAGCCCAGTACTAATAGATGCTCAAGCCCAATCCACAGCTGTCCCCTTCAAAGAGAACCAAAATACCAGATAGATTCTGTGCACTGCAGTTGGAAACGATGGATGATTCCTTGGATACACCATTTTAGTTGACATAACTGCTCACTGGTTTTGAGCTCAATTCAAAAGACAAACTGAACCACGTGAAAAGCTTCTCCTGTTTTTTCTTACTTGTGTTTTGTTTGTTTTCCTTCTAAAGTAGATGAGGCTTCTGAATTAGCTGGATCAATAACATAAAGCCACATTACCCTAATATTGCTCTTGTGATGTGGCTCAAGAAGCAACATCAAATTAACCAAAATGGGAAGAGGTCTGGGCAGCAGGTTGACCCTGACAAACCTTACATCATAGAATCATCGAATACATTGGGTTGGAAGAGACCTCTAGAGGTCATCTAGTCCAACCCCCCTGCAGGGACCAGGGACATCCTCAACTAGAGCAGGTTGCTCAGAGCCTCATCAAGCCTGACCTTGAATGTCTCCAGGGATGGGGCCTCCACCACCTCCCTGGGCAACCTGTTCCTTGCTCTCTGTGCATCCCACATGCCCCTTACTGGTCCACACGCGTGTGGCTCTGCAGTCAACGGTCTGAGGAATGGATGGGGATGAGAAAGAACAGGAGAGGAAAGCCTGAGCTTTCAGTAAGATCCTTCCTCGGATCTGCTCTGCTACCTTGGCAGCACAATTGCTTTCACCAGGATTGCCAGGGGTAGGAACAAGCAGCTTAGGGAAAAGAGGAGGCTTTTACGGGGCTTTTTATCATCAGCATTGGTTTAAATGCACATCAAAACCTCTGACTTAAACTACAGTCAATACAGACCAACTTAATCCTGGGAAAGTCTCTGCATCATTAAAGCCCCAATTAAGAACTCTCTGAGACCTCGGGTGGGAATTGTGCCGAGTATCAGCCCTGGGTTGGATTTTTGTAAAGGCATAACTTTCACTTCTGAGTGCCTGGAGAAGGATGAAAAGACTGAGTTGGCCCTGGAGGGCAAATGGGACTTGAAAATCAAGCTCAAGTTCTAAATCATGCCCTCTGGAAAGGAAGGAAAAGTTCTGCCTTGTGATGCTTTCCTGGTAGCCTTTGGAGGCTGGGTTGTGTGTGGACATCTCACAGTGATTTAGTTCGACAGCAGTAAATCGCCCTCAAAATTCATCGTCTGCAAACACTTGCAAAATTCAGATGACAAAAATCAGCAGCAGGAGAGGCCGTTAGAGACACTTAGAGAAAAAAAACCCCCAAGCCTGTCATCGGTCCCGCCGTGGTTGGGATGGCGAGAATTAGTCGGAGGAGACTCAGAGTGTTGTGATGAAGGCATGGAGAAATAAATTCACCTTCCTAAGGAAGTTTTCCCGGTTTTATAAATTGTTATCACGTTTCAGAGCGTGTGGAGTACGTGGGGTTTTTATTTCCTATCTTGCCTGGTGTGAACTGGCAGGCTTTTCTAACTCCAATCCTGCTCGGGAGGACACGACGACTTTTCCGCGGGCAACCTAAGGGCACTTGCTGGATCAACAGCCGGTGACAACTCTCCGAGTTCCCATTTCCTAAACATCCCGATGCTTTGTGATGTGCCCAGAGAGGAAAAAAAACAAACTAAAAATAAAATCCCAATTTCTGATATGACGTCTCTTGTTTTCTCCCCAATTCCGATGGGCACCGTTTCATTTACAGCTTCTGCGGCATAAAGGCCGCACCGCACGAGCCCAGGGCGTCTGCGTTACTTGCGAGAGCTAAAGCTACCAACTATTTACTCCGATCTTTCCAAACCAGCCCGAACAAAATCGATCGGCCATGTCACATAAACGATAAACGCCGTCTGTGCCCCACGTTTTTAAACGAAATAAAAGCCTTGACCATGAAATGGGGATGAAAGCTCTTGAATCCTTAGTGGGTAACAGTTATAACACTGAGTCCTATTGAAAAAATAAAATGTAACTAGTATTATCTTCGGGGCGGTCTCTAAAATTTTATTTCGACATAATTTTTCAATATGTGCTGATTTTGTGCTAGTAAAGTGTCATCCTCTAACGCTTTGGCTGATGAGCATGATGCGTGCTATGGGGGCAAACTCCTGCTTCCAACTCTAGTCTAAATGGACAAAGGTTCAGATTACAGTAGGTGGTCCAAAACTTCTGGAACTAGCAGGAGGAAATTTCACATTTGGCTTTGAATGAAATAGCAACACTTCAATTTTTTCAAAAAGTTTGGGTATGGAAGAGGAGCAGGCAGCACGTTATAAATGGGATTACAAATGCATGAAAATTTCGGTAGTAAATTTTGTGTTACTCCAAAGTTCTGTGTGTCAAAGGGTTATTCTGCATAAAGTTGCTCACACGCTAATCGTAAATGTCGTGAACACCCTCTGAAGATCAGGCCCTGGAATAGATCTTCTTAAATTATTCCTTAGAATCCACAAAAGAATTAATAACCTACGTTTTGCATAGATTCACCCTCATTAAAAATAGGAAAAAAACCCCACCCAAAGTATTTGAAGCTTCCATTAGAACCCCATCTCCTTCTCTGTTTTACTCAAATCTTTCATTAAAGGTGTAAAATGAAGACCATAGGAGTCATTTAAGGCCAGCGGCTTCTCTTCACTTACCAGCACGTTGACTGTACAGCTCATGCGGTTCTCCTTGTTCTCGTCATGCATTATGGTCCTGTAGTCCAGCAGCCTCTCCATTAAGTGGACAACAAGTTTCACGAAAGTTTCTCCGCTCTTCGCAAGGTATTTGTGCTTCCTGCAGTGCTCCAGGAGACTGAAAATCCAATTACGTTCGCCTTGTTAATCGCACGCAGGTAAAAAAAGCCTTGACTCAGGTGCAATTCTAGATATTATGCATCGTTAACAGATTTTAATTATTTCTGGGCTACGAAGTTCATTGTAGCCTAATTGCTCTCTCTCCAGATTTTAGCGTGATATAAATCTCGCTGCTGATCAACACTTACATTTTGTCAAATAACACTTTGTACTGCTCGTCTCCTCTGCCTCCTTCCACTTCGTGATCCAGTTTCGTGATGATCTCGTTTTCAAACTGTAATTAAACAAAGCAAGCGTAAATAATCGCATGGCAAATATTTCACTTTATGGCCGTAGCCTCAATGGTTCACAGATTGGTCGGGGATCTCGGTGAGATGTTAAGCCACTATTTTAAAGCTTGACTGACTCCAAGAGTTTGCAGTCCCTGGTATTGGACCATCCACGATGATCTGTTGCCCTACAAGGACTGTTTTGTGTTGAAGAAACCATTGGTCATGTTGTTAAATGAAGTGTGAACATTTGCAGCGTGAAAAGACTAAATAAGGAGATTAACGACAAGGATGAAGGTGGGGAAAAAGAAGACACAAAGCCAGGCACAGATTGTTCCTTGCAATAACAGCAGTAACGACGAAAGTAAAATACAAAAGTGTTGAAAACTCTAAGAGAGAGGGGAGCTAATGCTGAAGGCTGCGCAACTCAGCCTGATACACGCTCTGCCATCATGGACATCCCTTTGGAGCATCGGGTACCGACACGCTGTGGGACAAACAACTCAACGAGGATGATCAGAGGACTGGAAGAGCTGCCATATGAAGAAAGGCTGAGAAGACTGGGTTTGTGCAGCCTTCAGAAGAGAAGGCTGAGGGAAGACCTTATTACCACGGACCAGTACCTCAAGGGTGGCTGCCAAGGAGATGGCGACTCCCTTTTTACAAGGAGTCACAAGGCAAAGACAAGGGGTGACGGGCACAAGTTAACTCCTGGGGAGATTCAGATTGGACTCCAGAAGAAAACTGGTCACCATGAGAACAATCAGCCCTTAGAATAATCTCCCAACGGCAGCGGTGGATTCCCCTATATTGGGCAGTTTTAAGGCCCGGCTTGACAGGGTGCTGGGCCAGCTCATTTAAACTGCATCTGTTTACCTTGAAAGGTTGGACTAGATGATCCTCGAGGTCCCATCCAACCTGGGATTCTATGACTCTATGATATGATTCTATGAAACCACGGCAGAGGGGAAGTTTCAAGCTCAAGTTTAAGACTCTTGGTCTTAAGCTTCAAACAAGACTAATAGTTTTATCTGGGCAATAATAAATGAACACAAACTTAAGTGGGCTTTAGAGTACATCTGAAATGCAAACTGGGTAATTCTCTGGATTTTTAATGATTACAGAGGGTTTTACCTGTTGCTGCTACATTCCCGAGGGCCCAGGTTAGGAACGTTAGGAATGAATACAACCTTTTAGTGGAGGAAAGCTCACTCTAAACCTGCTGCTATGTCACAAATCCATCTAGTCACCTAATTCTTCGGTAGATAAACACAGAGATCCACCCTATTAATTACACAACCTCCTATCAAGAGCCCTCAGCAGAAGACCCTGGGTGAGAAGGGAGTCTGTGGGAGGGGAATGGGAGCTCATTACTCAGAGTGGGAGTTTATTGACAGAAGAGTTGCCTTCCCTTTTTCTCACTGTCACCGGCTTAAGCAGCCCCCAACCATTCGGGGGAGAAGCAAAGGGCCACCTGCGGAAGAACAAAGCGTACTAACATTTTGTAAATGCCAAGCGATGTACTTTTCATCTGCAGTTGATATTAACAGCGTATAACGTACGGAGGAAAAAAGAGTGGACTGGCTGTAGCTTGATGTACTTCCACAGCCAGACGACAGTAATCGACGCAAGTGGTGCCCAGGACTCGCTCTTGCACCTCCATTCAAGTCATGTGTTTTCCTCCTCAGCGCTATACTTCACCTCTTAGTTCATACCAGTAAGACAACAACATTTCTTATTCTTTATGAACAAGGGGGAACAGTTTAAACTGCAAGAGGGAGATTGAGAGTGGAGAGAAGGGAGAAGTTGTTGGTGCTGAGGGTGGGGAGAGCCTGGCCCAGGTTGCCCCGAGAGGTGGTGGCTGCCCCATCCCTGTCCCCATTGCAGGGGAGGGTGTTGGGGGCTCTGAGCAACCTGCTCTAGTTGCAGATGGCCCTGCTCCCGGCAGGGGGGCTGCACTAGATAACCTTGAAAGGTCCCTTCCCACGCAAACCAATCTATGATTCTATAAAACCAGCCAAGTACCCAAACAACAGATATTCCATCTTAAAAGAGTTTTCATTATTATGTGTAACTGTTTTAGAGATGAAACCCCAAACCTCTGGCTAAAACATTTCAAAGGTGCTATTCTGTTCCTCAAATGACCCACAGAATCATAGAAACACTGACTGGAAGAGACCTTGAAGGTCATTTTGTCCAACCTCCCAGGCGACACGGGATTATTGCCAACGCTAGATCAGGCCGACTGTGACTTGCTTAGCCAAGAAGTGAACATCTCCATGGGTGGATGACTACACAGCCTCTCTGCCTAACCTGCTCCCGGCCCTCACTGCTTCCCTGGTGAAGCAATGAATGAAAAGTGAAGTGGAATAAGGTTTGGAATACAATGAATCCATTATTCAAAAACTGACAGGGAAATGAGAAAAGGAAGAATAATGGAATCCACCCCCTCGAAGGAGCAAACGCGAGCTGGAACACGTTCCCACTGTACAAGGACGTGTCAAGTAAAACGCTGAAGCAACATGATCATGAAACAGTGAAGTCGCAGAATTCACGTTTTCTAATGAGACCAGAAAGAAATTGACTTTCTCTACCAACGTGAAAAATGACACTTTCTGCCAGCGTGAGCCCTTTAGGTGATGTATTTTTTCAGCAAGAGATTACTCAGACGAAGAAGAGCAATTACATTTGTCATACGGGATCTTGAGTATCTTCCCGGTATCAATTTTAGTTAAACTTCTGTAAATCTAGGCTTTGTTGGGCCACCTCCCTAACGGCCCTCTCGGGCTGAGCAGAGTTAGACTTGTGGCATTTCTGGAGTTTTAAGGATTATTAGCAATATCTTTGCTCTTCAATCATTCCTGATACTTCTCAAGGAATTGGTACGATGCAGATCACGCCAGTCCGATGACTGAACGTTACTTAACGTAGGTAATATTCCTTCTGCGGTCTTTCCACGGAAGAAGAGCTTCATCAACACAAGTTGAGGTTTATGGAGCTATCGTCTTCCGTGATGGGGGTAAGAATGTGGCCCTGGAGCCGCGCAATCCAATGCCTCTAGGACACTGCACCTGGCATCTCAATTTTTCCTGTTTTTAACAGACAAAATAAAACATAATTGCAGACCTGCTTTTTGCTATTTTACTTCATAGAATCACAGAGAACCAGGTTGGAAGGGACCTCAAGGATCATCTAGCCCAACCTTTTGATGCAATTGTGATGGAATTTATTCTCAAGTGAAGAAGCACCAAATTTTCAATGTTTACGACGCAACCAGTGACACTGAGCCTCTCGCTGGAGGTTTAGTGGGCATATCTCTCAACATCAACCACTTCGATTCACATCCTTCTGTTGACAGCCAAAGCTTGAGGGGTGATGTTAGGAAGATGACAGGAAATTATTACCAACTTTTCCTTGCAGTTGATCAGGATCTCAGCTTCTCTGTAGGATGCGTGTTTGAATTTGAGCTGAGAGTACATCCGCTACTTCATCTGCCTGCTACAGCCTCCCGTCTGGGGAAAATAAATCAATGGGAACTACCAAGGATCTTCAAGTGTCAGCTCAACTAATGGCTTTTGGGTTTAGGTTTACCTGGAGTGTGGTCAGGCTATATTTGCAGCGCTGACTGACAATTTAATCTAGCTGCAGATGAGGAGGACTTTCAATCCTCCAAGCTGCTATAAATTTGTTTGGTTACGGGATAATAATGAATTTGCCACATAAAATTCAAGCGACGGGTAACACCGCTAGAAATTAGTCCTAATGGAGGAACCGCACGCGAGCACTGGAAATCCGCGTTCAAAGGCTGCTGTGAAAGGTGGTGGCAACTCCCCACAGTTTCCTCTGTTGCCTTTCCTATTTTCCCACAGCATTACAGTCTAGCAGGTATTTAATAGAAGGTTATTATGGAGGCCTCCAGATTGAACACATTACCTTTCTCCCTCGCACTTCAGGTGAGGTGAGGGAGGAATATCGATATTCTCCAAAAGGCCAGAAAATAACACATTTACATTTCAACTGTAGATAACTAAAAATGTTACTTTTTGAAATTAATCCTTTGAGGGGAGGGGATGACTTATGTGAATTTGCACGTTCAGTGGGATTACAGAGGAGAATCTGCAGCATCACAGAGACTTGGACAAGTCATTAACTTGTGTTCTGTCTGCAAATCTACAGCACGGGGAAAGGGAGGTTAACACGGCTCAGAAAGCGGTAACAAGACTTATGAAGTAATTATAGGTTTAGTGGTAAAACGACTTATTAAGGAATTATAGGTACTAAGGATCAAGAAAGACTCAGATCAACTAGCTACTTTCTGTTAAGGAGAACTATATTGATTTGAAATTCACTAATAAGCAACAAGAAATTACACGGCAAGTAAAAATGCTCATATGGCTGTCTTGATGATATTGAGATTTATTGTTATAATTGTGAAGGGTCTAGAGCAGGAGGCTGGGGAGGAGCAGCTGAGGGACCTGGGGGTGTTGAGCCTGGAGGAAAAGAGGCTCAGGGGAGACCTTCTGGCTCTGCACAACTCCCTGAAAGGAGGTTGGAGCCAGGGGCGGTTAGTCTGTTCTCCCACGGAACAAGTGACAGGACAAGAGGAAATGGCCTCAAATTGGGCCAAGGGAGGTTTAGGTTGGAGCTGAGGAACAATTTCTTCTCCAAAGAGGCTGTCTAAGCCTGGCCCAAGTCGCCCAGGGCAGTGAGGGGAGTGCCCATGATCCCTGGAGGGGTTTCCAAGCCGTGGAGATGTGGTGCTGAGGGACATGAGGTACTGATGCCCTGGCAGGGCTGAGTTAACAGTTGGACTCAACGATCTTAAAGGTCTCTTCCAACCAAAGCAATTCTGTGATTCTATGTTTCGATGTTCAAAATTAATTAAAAGGCTTTCCTCTTTCTTTCTTTCTTCCGGTCTTTACCCCTTTAACTCTCTTCACGACAAAACCAGAGCTAGAGGTACTTTAGCTGCACCCATGGTTTTACTTTGGTAATTATATGCATTATGTATTCATTCATTTCGCATTTCTAGATGATTTCTGCATTACGCATGCATTTATTTCGCATTTCTATACGATTCTGCATTATGCATTCATTGCTTATGCACTTCCTCATCATTTCTCCATCTTTTTGGCCATGGTTCCATTACGCTGTCATTCCAATTTGCCGAAATTGGGACAGATGCGTTGTTGCATTTTTGGGGGCTCTCTCCTCAGATCTCTACTTCTGCGCAGCTCCTTACTCTAGCAGGGTAAGAACACGTGCTGGAGCTTGTGTGCCTGTGTGGCTGGTGCTAACACCTCCAGGCACTGACAACTCTCCTCAGCAAGGCGCTTCAGCCTGAAAACTAGACATACATGACTTGTAGGATCTTCTTGCTCAGCAGAGTCGGGGGCTATGCCGCTCAGATTTTACTTTGAAGGACAAAGGTCCTTTCTTACTACCTACTTGATGAGAAATGGAATTACGCTGGGGATGACAGGTTGGGGTAAAAGCACTTACTCAATCCCTTTCCTTATTTTGTTGATAGTTGGTTTTGGCTCTTGAAAGAAGCTGCTTCTACTAATTAATTTGTACCAGATCAGTTAAAAGAAATTGTATTATGATGCAGGGCCATGAAATAGGGAGAACCCACCCAGCTTCTCCCCCCGCTTCCTCCACGCTCTGTTTTGTAGCAGTTCCTGCACTGGCACCTCTCTAGGAACAGGTTCAACTCAAAACAAGCAGAACACGACATCAGCAACGACACAGGTCCAGAATAGGTAAGAGTCTTGGGTAGGTAGACAAACAGGAGTGCTCATAGGAAATGGAGCTAGAGCAAGTGACAGCTGGGAGGAACAGGCAGCAAATTCCGAATGTTGGGGGCTTTTTTTTGTGCTGCTCTGAACTCCGCATTTCAGCTGAGTGATTGTTTCACGATGAACTTTGTCCCCTGCTGTCACCACGGGATCCATCACATTCACCTGCCCAGGCCTCGAACAATCAAACTAATTCTCTTTCATCGCTCCTGTGGCTCTGACATATTCCCTTTGATCCGGAGGGTTCGCTTGTAAAACTGGCAACGGGAAAAAAACAGAGTGGAGACCGAGGCGTTATGATCTATAGGGAAACTTCAGTCTCACACTGACTTGAGCATCAGCCTCATGCTTTGAGGTACAAGCCGCTCTGAAGTCTTCTGTAGGCTTCAAGTCACCTCAAGAGGGAGAGGACGAGAATGGGCCTGTCCAGCTTTTAATTCGGTCGGCCTTTAAATGAGTTCTGTGAAAACGAGAGGAATTTATCTTCCGGGTTTTTTGTCTCAGGGCTATATATACTGGAAGGACAAAAAAGCCCATTCTGCCTGTTACTGGTTTTACCAGGCAAACCAATTCATACAGAAATGAAAACGGCCATGGGGAAAGCTTGTCTGTTTATAACACGAGCCATCGCAGCGCTGAAGTTCCGCGAAAAGAATTGAAATTCCTCCCCCACAAATCATGAGGTTTATACATCTGCCGGAGAAACGGAGCCAATCTGAACCCTTGTTGATGTGACTAATAAAGTTAGATAATTGGATTTCTGGCAGATTAGTTCAACAGCAGCCAACCGTTCAGTTTTGAAGTTCTCTTTGAAAGCAACGCTGGACAATGATAACTGGGAGCTGCATATAGACGAGCACATAATGCAGTGCAGAACACAGACAGATTAAGTATGAAAGCTTGACTAGGTGCTGGTAGTACTGAAACAAATCATTTTTTACCTATTTCCATCACGTAAACACAAAAGAGACAGAAAAGATGAGCCGGGAAGCTACAAGTCGGGCAGATCCACTTTCAGTTCCTGAGCAAACCATGGAGCAAGCCCTCATGGAAGCTATGTCCAGGTACGTGAAGGGTGAGAAGGTGACTGGGAAGAGCCAATATGGATTTACCAAGGGTAAACCACATCTGATCAACCTGTCTGCCTTCTGTAATGAAACTAGCTGCTCAGGAGATGAAAAGCTGTGGCTGTCTTGATCATAGAATTATACACTGGTTGGGGAAGGGGAAGGAAGGGACCTTTCAAGGTCATCTTCTCCAGCCTCCATGCAGGGAGCAGGGACATCTGCAACTAGAGCAGGTTCCTCAAAGCCCTGGCCAATTTGACCTGAAATGCTTGCAAGAATGGAGCCTCGACCACCTCTCGGGGCAACCTGGGCCAGGCTCTCACCACCCTCAGTGTCAAAAATTTCTTCCTTCTCTCTAGTCTAAATCTCCCTCTTTTAGTTTAAACCATCCCCCCTTGTCCTGTCACAACAGGCCTTTCTAGAAAGATTGTCCCCATCTTTCTTCTAGGTTCCCTTTAAGTACTGAAAGGCCACAAGAAGGTGCCTCTGGAGCCTTCTCTTCTCTGTGCTCAACAACCCCACGATCTTAGCAATGTGTTTGATACAGTCTCCCAAAGCATATGCCCTGACAAATTGGTAAAGGTATGGACTGGACAGAAAGACTGTGAGATGGGTGGAGAAAGTGGCTAAACCACTGACCTCCAAGAGTGGTGGTTTAATGACTTTGACAGTCTGAATCACAGCCAACAAGAAATAGCGCAGCACCTATGGAAGAACAAGTTCTATATCTGGCATGGTGTATTTGCAAGACTCTCTCCTGGAAAGGGATGGCAAGCGGAACATGAAGAAGCATTGCGCCCCTGCAATGATTGCACAGTTAGAGGATCAACAGGATTATTTCACTTGTGCAGCCATAGCTAGAATACTGCGCCCAGCTTTGGTGCCCCCAGCTCAAGAGAGATGTTGACAAACTGAAGATGGTCTAACTGAGGGCCACCAAGATGAGCAGAGCATTGGAGAACCTGGCCTGAAGAACAGCTGGAGGAATTGAGTTTGCACAACCTAGAGAAAAGCAGACTCAAGCCTTCCAACAACTAAGAGGTGAGGAAAGAGGAGGTGGAATTACCCTATTTACACGAGTGCACAGTGGCAACACAAGCAGCAATAGGCACAAGTTGATTCAGGGAAATTCCATCTGGATACGAGAAGAAAAGTCTTAAACATTGGGACGGGTCTCCCAGAGAACTTGTGAAACCTCCCTCACAGGAAATATTCAATACTAAGCTTCAGATGGCCCTAGATAATCCAGCCTCAAGACCGGGTTACTTCCAGAGGTCCCATCCAACCCTGACTTCTCTATAATTCTCTGCTTTTTACAAGCCGTGATCATCACTCTCCAAAGACCAATGTGAGGTACTCAGCAAACCATAGAACTACATTACCTGCAGAACTGTAAATGGACAGATTGATTCTATGGTTATTCTCCATTAGATGTAACCATTCAGTCCAAACTCACTGAAAAGAGGTTTACTACCTCTGCAGCTGTCATATCAACGCTGTGTCCATAAAGAAAGAAGCTCTACTGACATAAGAAATATATGTTGGGTGCCTACAACCCACGACATCTCTGACTCCAGCATCAGGCGTTTTTCTTCTCAAAAGGCAAGACAAATTTGTGTGAAATATTTAAGACATTCATTTATTAAAATCACCCTGACTATTCCACACAAAGCCGGCTTCCTTCTGTCGAGAAAACACAGGGCCATAAATTTAGCTATAAAGTTACCCTCCGATGTTTCACGACCCGTATAATTGTACGAATAAAAAACGACGAGCAACAAAACAGAGTATTTGACAGGGAAACTGTTCTGGTGGTATCCCACAGCGAGCATTTCAATCTTTACAGTAGCACTGGAGTCAAATGTAAGAAAGAATGATTACACGGTAATTGGATGGATCCAAAACACAGTTCACCACCTTTCCACACGCTGCCCGGCACAAAACAAATCAAAGCAATAAAGCTGATGCTATTTCCCTTGCTTAAGTCTCTCCACACAGATACTCATTTATTCTGGCTACAGATTTATTAAGAGCGGGTTAGGAACAACAGTGCGCAAAAGTCTGGGAAAGGATAAGCGTTTTCATCCACGAAAGAAAACTGCCAATATAAATGGGGAAAAGCAAACAACAAGACGTTCAAACTTGATTGCAAAATTCACAAGGTCATATCCTGAACTGACAGAAATTTCAGCATAAAGGAGCTGCAGTGGCTTATACCGTAACACTACCTGGCCTAACTAGTCTTAAACTCAATCCGCAAGGCGAAGTTTCAAGGGAAAGAAGGTCGAATGAATGATGCCAGGCAACTTTCTTTCACTCTGCTTGTCTCTTTCAAAAGTTGATGCTATCAGGCTCAGATGGTGCCTGCTTATTCAAGGACCTTCCTCAGCAAATAAAATAGAATCAAAATGCTCTGTTAGTATTTTAGATTCCG
The DNA here is from genome assembly GCA_013389965.1 of Todus mexicanus. Lineage (NCBI taxonomy): Eukaryota > Metazoa > Chordata > Aves > Coraciiformes > Todidae > Todus > Todus mexicanus. The sequence continues at coordinate 10,912 of WEIS01003408.1, read as the reverse complement.
CAGTGCCTGCACAGCATGAAGAAACCCTGACGCTGCCTGCACAGCTTTATTTCCTCTCAAAATCCGTAAAATGGAAAAGGTTATCAAAATTATACTAGAGATAATAAATTCTTACAGGTTACAGTTTCTTTTTCCACATTATCAGGCTTCCTTTATGTCCAATTTAACTCCGAAGTAGGCTCCTTTTCTGAGTCACAGAGAAAATTTAAGTCATCTGTCTTTGCTCTCCTTTTGTATCCTAACGAAAGGTTTCATTTATTTCATGCATATTTTCCCCTTCAATAAGAACTTCAAACCGACAGATGAAGAGAGTTAAAGAAAATAAGCAAATCCGTAATTGTATTATTCGCTAGCAAAAGAAGACGTCACAAAAATTCTTACGTTTTGGCAAGGAACAATTAAATCTTACAACCTTTAAACCTCCGCAGCTCACTCCTTACCATCTGGAAGCTTCTAGTAGAATGAAATTCGCACTGCATCATATCGAAGAAGATGGGGATTGTTGCTTTCCGAAGTTCGGTTTCAGGGATAAGCGTCATTTCTAAGATAGGTCCCACCATTTCTGGGATGAACTTGATTTTATGCTGACCTTTAAGAGAAAAAGATGCGTTCCAGAGTTAATGAACAGCCACCACTGACTTTGGCAGAAGGTAACTGTTATAAAGGCTGCACCAATAAATTCTCACATAGCATAAGAAAGGATTTTTCAAGATCCGACTCAGCTGAAACACATTATTTATGCCACAAGATTATTTACACCGTGATATGAATAGACTCAAATTTACAAGAGTTCTTCGATCAATGCTCAAACTGGAACTTGCCCCCTTTTCCCCGAAGAACCCGTATTTGCACACCCATATTAACTTCCAAGGGGTTTTCTCCAAATACACCTCCTGGCTGGTAGCGAAGGAGGCTAAAGAGCATATCGCTTGTATTAACTTATTTGGACTTCTGTATCTTCTGCCGCGTACAAAATGTTCTCTGTGCCAGTCTATCAAAGTGTCACCACAAGTGCATGCTTACACCGCCTCGAGACATGAAACTACATCTTACCAAGCCGACAATATGTCTTCTTTCTTCGAGAGCTGATCTGACTGGCAAACGTTATTTCACATTTATCTTCCCAAGAGAAAACTGCACCTCCCCTAACCGTCCCTGCTGCGCTCTCCACACACGGAACAGAAATGAAACCTTAATGGGTACCTAGTAAATACCCGGCTAGTTAAAAACATCTAGTTACTGGACGTGCTATTAGCCAAAGAGGACAGAATGTAGATTGTATGTTCTGCAAATTGTCTGTTTAACAACTCCATAGGAAGATGCTGGTGCAGAGCAGCGTAGCACAGCATCAGAAAGCTCCAGGCAGGAACTAGATGACCTTTAACATCCCTTTCGACCCAAACCGTTCTATGATTCTATGATGGCAGAAGCTCCACACACTGTTTCTGCATCCACTACTGTGGTTCAGAGCAGACTTCTTCAGAGCTGAGTTAATTAAAGGAGCCCTCAGCTTTCCTTCATGTTAAGGCTCTTGTTTCTCAGTGCAGTTACCAGTGGGATAGGACAATCAGGTCATAGAATCATTGAATGGTTTAGGTTGCAAGGGACCTTAAAGATCATCTAGTTCCAATATCTTGCCATGGGCAGGGNTCCAACATCTTGTCATGAGCAGGGACACCTCCCACCAGACCACATTGTGAAGAGCCCCATCCAATGTCATTGTGAATGCTTCAGGGATGGGGCACCCACAGCTTCCCTGGGCAACCTGGGCCAGGCTCTCACCACCCTCACAGTGAAGAATTTCATCCTTAATTCTAATCTAAATCTATCCTCTTCCAGTTTGAAGCTGTTATTACTCATCCTATTACTACAAGCCCTTGTAAAAAGTCCCTCTCAGCTTTCTTGTAGATTCCCTTCAGATAGCGCAAGGCCCCCAGAAGGTCTGTGCGGAGCCTTCTCCTCTCCAGGCTGAACCCCCCCAGCTCTCCCAGCCTGGCCTCCCAGCAGAGGGGTTCCAGCCCTCCCAGCATTGCTGGGGCCTCCTCT
>WEIS01003398.1:0-24167 GCA_013389965.1 Todus mexicanus | reverse complement strand
AGCATGGATTGTCTCACCTTAATTCTGTCCCCTACTGAACTGGGATTTAAACTGGTATTACTTGAAGTTTCAAGACAGCAATGGAGTTGGATTCCTCCGAACTCCCAGTTAATCCTGCATGGTGAATATAGACAAACTGTTTCAGGATTTCTATTTAGTTTGTCCATCTCGAGCATCAATTCTGTGCTCATCTCTACCAGTTTTAAACAACGTGTTTTCTTATTTGCAGATCCTGAATGGATCAAGAGGTTATTGCAAGGACCATGCACGTTCTGTGATTCTCCTGTGTTCTAGAGAAAAGCTTTGTAAAGATTGAAAGTATTTTCTCTACTGCATAAGCTCCCTTCGGTCTCGAAGGACACAGAGCACAGGAATTGCTGGAATTTACTGGAGGGGGAGGACGTTGTCCACAGCCCTGTAAATAGAACATCGGAGGTTCTAGAAACTCCTGAAGTGCAGAGCACGAGTACATCATCTGGAAGAGTGAGTTTATAAAGCGGTTTGGAAATGCACCCCATTGAAGCATCAGCAGCTGGACTGAAAAGGAACCGACATCTGAAGCGCACCACGTGAACTGTCCTTTCTGCCCAACAACTGTGTGATTTCCCAAAAGCTAGGACGGCAACGGCGGACCTGCCTCTTGAATGGTCTTGGTGGGTAGAGAAGGCTTCAGCTCATAGTGCTCTCGTTCGCTTTTTAACAAGCACTGGCGCTTGCTGCAGAATATTAAACTATCAAAATAATTTGTGGTTCTAATTTCTTGCAGAGCGAAGCGTGTGCCAGTTACAGCCATATGAAAGAAATTGGCCATAATATTAGTTTCACGTAAAGTCTAGAAGAGTAACTGCCTCTTAGCTGTTACGACAGTGTTGCAGTCAGAAGGGTAATACTGGCTGCCTGAGTCAAATATGGATCAGCAAGAAGCATTTTTTAATGTAATAATTATTCAAACGAGTAGCAATTAGATTAAACACTAATATATATATAATTTCCAGTGCTCCCAAGTGTCTTGCCCCACTAACTCCTTCCTAGCTTTTGCCAGTGTATACGCCTTCTGTTTCACTTAACCCTTCACCAACAAGAATCATCTTTTCCAGTGTAACCAACTCAGCTACCAAAACCATTACCCATTTATCTGATTTTCAGTTGAACGGAGTCTCCCTCCTACAGTGGTTGAGTTTTACAGAAGTTGGACACACAAATAATCGCTCCAAGCTGACAGTTTCTCTTCTCAATAATGTAGTAAAAAAATAATAATAAATGCAACAAACCAAACCCTCAAACCCCCAACCTGACCATGACTAAGATGTTATAGGTAAAGGTCCCACAAGTGGTTGTGGAGCCCGCTGAAGCTATTCTTGTATAACCTGGACTTTCTCATCAAGAGGTTGATAAATACACCAGTAATGTAGCATGGCTGAGCCCAGACATTTATTCTGCCTTTTAACTGTCCTATCAGAAAACCCCCAATCTTTTTCTCTTTGGCATTTAATTCCTGTGGGGAGCAGGAGAAACCTTTTCAACTTCCTATGCAGTGTTAGAGGAATAATACCTCCAAAACGTGTATGGTTATTCGGTACGGTTTGTCGTGTTAACTTAAAACCCTGTTGTCAAATAATCCAAAGTTTATGCATTTACATTCTGCAGAGGACCAATCCAGACACGCTGCTGTGTTGCTCTGTTTGTGACTCGTGACACTTCTCACTGGTGTGTGAAGTGTTCTGTAGCGGTTGGAGAAATCAAAGAGTTGTCCTGACAGTGTCGGTCTGCAGCAATGCATGTGTGGATTGGTGCTTAAGTTCCCTTGATTCAATGACTATGCATCTTTTCGTAACCTTCCTTCACCTTTAGCAGGAGCCGATTTTTCTCGGCTGACGTTAAACCGACTTAGCTGTCGTTACTATTCAGTGTTTCATGCATTACGCATGATAGTGCTTTGACCAAGAATAATAGTCCTACCGTAGCCTAGAACAGCAGAAGCACATTCATCTGTAAAATAAATTAGCCTTGTTTGTAAATATCCCTGGAAGTGATACCATAATTGTATTAAAGAAATGTCTAGTTTTTTATCGCTGTGCATTGAAAATTGAAGTGACTTCAGTGTGTCTGCAACGAAAGAAAATGTAGATCGTGGTAGCATCTAGTAAAACAAAGAGTAACCTCGATACCTACTGTGTGTGTAGTTTGGGGCCAGGCGCTGTAACTGGGGCAACATTTATCTTCCTCCCAGTGGTGACTGTGTTTGGGGGAATAGAATATCAATTTCCAGGTTCGTTCGTGGTGGTAGAGAAAACATCTTAAGTGGAAGCTGCAAATCCCTGTCCAAACAGCTCTGACCAGCTCGTCAGTAAGTGTTTGACTTAGCAACTCACCTGAGTATGGAAGAGGTGAGAGAGCTCTGCAGAACCACGTGGAGATGCTTTTTAAAAAAGGTCAAAGATCATTTCTTTGATGCTGACTTAGAAACCATAATAATATCCTGATCTGCTGAAAGGTTTAAGTCTGGCTGACTAAAAGGTTCAGCATGAGATGAAACTAACTCGTGATTACTTCTAGCAGATCTCTTGACTTACCCTGGGTTGAATTTTGATGCATTAGGCATGTGGAAGCTCTGGTGTAGAGCACACCTCAGACCAATAACACTGAACCTCTGACGCTGATCTTGCTGGATTTTTCTGCCCAGCTGGCAGCTGAGACTTCCTTCAGGAAACCTTTTATCTATCTCAGATTCATGACTTCCAGTTCTTGGAACGCAGAGGTTAGTCCCACTCTTGCTGGAGCACTGTAACAACCTGCAGCGCTGCAGCAGCACCTCAATGGGTTAATCAAAACCCTCCCTTTCATCTCAGGCAAGGGGGTGAGGAAGGTACAAGCACTTGCTGCTAGATCCTGGTGCTAGTTAGAGTTGCTTCCTCAAGCTAATACACAATACTGGATTGCTCCACCAAGGCCGAGGCTGTTCTGAAACACCAACTGAAGTGTTCCAACAACAGAACTCACAAAAATCGCAGAATTTCTCACTAAATTTTTGCCGCAAGACACCTCAAACAAAGGTGTAGTTGAAGGCTCTCCACAATCGCTTTGCCATTTCGTGGTGAATACCTTGGGGGTTTATGGTGCCTCATCTCCAGAAGGAGAATAATGCTCCAGCAGAGATGAGGCAGCTCTTGATGCATTGCTGCTTTTGGGTTTTGTTTTCAAAAGGATTGTGGATTTGCTCTCGCACCTGAGAATTAATAGCCAGAGATGCTGTGTTCTGTGTCTGAAGCTAATGTGTCATTATCCTCAGTAAGCAGCTTCTGAGAGCTTTCAAGACTTGCAACTCACAGTGATAACAAGAGTTTATCCTCCTCTACCAAGGTGAAGAAATCCAGGCTAACCATGGGTGGATGGATACGCACCACAGCTCTGGACTGCAGAGCTTCTTAGTGCTGCAGCGCTAGATGCCATTGTTTGAACTAAGGTGAAAGTTTGGGGTCACGAGGTCTCTTGTCGTGGGTCTTCAAACTACACCTCCAGCTTTGGAATTCGTGACCTTGGAACTCATTTAATTCAGCTGTGGGTTGGGGACTTCAGTATTCAGTCATCCTTTCCTTCTGTCTGGTTCCCCATCCTATTAATCCTGCTGTATATTTCTAGAGAGGAAATATTACGGTTGCTAATGCACACATCCAGGCCATAAATATTTCCCTGATTTTCTTAAACTTACCAGGTTTTCCACAGGCTAATGCATCACCAGTGATTACAGGCAGCATAGCGCCATTTATTCTCTCCTCATTAAGGGTTTCTTGACATAAAAGAACTGAACGCAAACATTTACAGTCCTAGTTAAAGGCTAACAAATCACACTTGTGCTGTTGTGCCCTAAGCTGCCACTTACAGGAGACTTGTTTGTACAAGTTTAATTTCTGAAATACTGAGCCCTTTGTGCCTTGCCTGCTTTGAAGCAGTGGGCAGCCTTGAAGGGACAACTGCTGGAGCCTCAGTTCCCACCTACAGGTACAGATGGCATCAGAGAGAGGAGGAGGACGAGGAGGAATCCCCTCTCCTCAGAGCCCTCACTAGATGACAGCATCTAAACTTTGTGCTGCAGACAGAGGTGCAAGGCCAGGCTGGTATTTCTACCAGTAGATTATCTTCAAGGGGGCAGGATGGTGGCTGCAGGACAACGATGGTGGTTCTTCATTCTCCCTTTCTGCACAAGTGGAGCAAGAGACCACCACGTGCCTGCTTCCTGCTGTCAATCGTGATAAAGCGCTCATTGGCATTTTACAACCTAGTTCATGCTGTTTACTGAATCCTTCCTGGCAGTCACCTTCTCAAGTGTGTCGTTAGTAGCAGTCCAATACTTAACAATATCATAATGTTCCAAATTTGTCACTGCAGGGCACTCATTCTTACCTTTGCAGCTGGAAGCAAGGGCAGTAGCAGCCTTAGCTTCAAAGAGTTGGTAGCCATGGCAAAAGTGATTTATAGTAAGCACCTAGTTAAGGAAGAAAGTGTTTATGGGTTCTCAGCAAATAAAGGTGAAATGCTTCAAGGAGTTATCAATACTACATCTGTTCTCACCCCACTCTTGTGGTCCATTTTGAAACTCTCAGGCCTGTAAATGCACAAGTTATGGTGGTTATACTCCAGACTTACATCAAGGTGGGTAGGGTTTATTCTTTAACCAGAACTGGTACAAATGTCTCCTTGGAGGTTCCTGTTGGTTTACAGCTCTGCTGTCAGTACTGGGCTGGAAAAGCTGCTTTATTTCCTCCATGTGGGTAGAGGACAAATGGAGCTTGGCTCTTCTCATCTGGAGTCCTGCCCTACCTGTTGAAGGTGCAGGGATCTTAATGAGATAGAGCTGAGCCTTCTGCCTTCTCTTGGAAGGCTCAATCCAGGATAGTTTGTCACGACTTGCAGAGGTCGGTGCATGTGCAGCAGTGCCCTCGGAGCTTTAGTTTCCATTTCTGAAGGAGGAGCCTCATATACATGTTCTCACTTAGATTTCTGATCTTTGGCTGGACTCAGTTCTAACTCCTACTTTACACTGGAGACATTCCCAGACCCTTGGTGTCAGTTGGAATACTCTTATTCTGTCAGTATATTTTAATGATAACTCAGTTTTTAGCACTTTTCACTCAGAAGACCTGGAACCCCTGCTGCCCTGTCACGATCCAGGTAGCAACATCAGGAGGGTCACAGCAGCCTGTGGATGATTGATCTCCTTATCTCAACGCAGCCAGAACACGGGGCACTTGTTGGCATTAACTGCACTACAGTTTGGGGCAGAAAGTGGAGTAATTCCCTGAGCTGTCCTAGGCTGCAGCTGAATCAACCCAAATGTGAATGCTTGGAGCACCTTCATCACAGGAGGGCTCACACGCTGCTGAGGGTCTGCAGCAGGAGTTACAGAGCTCTGCCAGCCCTCCAGCAGTCGGATTTAACATGGAATCAGGAGGCCAGCCCTGAAAAGGGAAAATCCAAGAGCCATCCAAATGAAACTGTTCAGAGGAGAGTTTAATTTCATTGCTCCACTCATCTAGTTGATCTCTTCATACTACTTTAATTCCATCCCGGGGTGCAGCGTCGTAGCTGGCCGATCACACAGTTGCCAGGCTGAATGAGAAGCAAAGCTGAGTTTTAGTCTTTAGTTTCTGGATTTCTCCTTCAAGACTTTGCTTATGTGAGAGTCTGACAAAGTTGCTGTAAATATTGATGTTGTGTACATGGCACGTTTTGTAAACATGAAGCAAACCTGGATGAATGTTTTGTATACTTCAACAGTACCATTGTAATCCTGCTCCTTTTTTATTCTAAATAAATAAAGTACTCGCTTCTAATGTCTGTATTTTAAGGGACTGAACTCCTCGGAGGGGTGTGGGGTGCCATGAACCGAGACTGGCAAGAAAGAGCAGTGTAGTTAAACACTTGCTTCACACTTAAAAAAACCCCAAACAGCTTAATAGTAAAAGTCTTACTGGCCACTGTCACAAAACACTGGTGGTAAAGCCTAGGAGAGGACCTGGGGTCTGATAATGCCCCTACAGCACCCCACACAACTGGTCCCTTCTCCTCACCAGGACATGTTCAACCTTGGTGCCCCTTCCTTCATTACAGTCCCCCAGCTTCCACAGCACCTTGTGTCCATATGGTGGTGGAACCAGCTCCATTTAAGGTTTTTGTGCTGGCATCACCCAAGCAGCACCCAAGCCTTTGGGGAAAGGCGAGAAACCAAAGGAGGCATCAGGGGAAATCTTTTGTGAGCTACAAGGGGTCCCTGCAGAGATGGTGCTGGAGGATTGAGTCTCCTGACCAGGGTGTTCAAGCATCCTTCCACCACAGGGCACCAAAGGATCTACTGCTTGGAGCAAGTGGACATGAAAGTTTGTGGAACATTTGGACATGCTCATCTTGTTGCTGAGCGATGTAATTAACAGCATAATATATCGGGGATAGCACAACCTCCAAGCAGCCCTCTCTGCAAAGCGGCTTTGGAAAGTCAAGTGATAGAAGACATCCATTTCAGAACCGGGCAAGCCGTACAATCAGTAACGTCTGGTCCCTGCTGCGTTCCTACCATCTCCTCTTTACCTTGTTTTTCTCATTGCTCAACGTTTGTTTTGCCAGAATAAGATGCTAATAAAATCAAGCGCAGTTACCAAATTGGTTTTCAAGTGTTGCGTTCCAATTATAAAAGCCTAATTCCTCCTTCCACCCACTGAACCTTTTTGGTATTAACGGGCTTTACTATGCAAAGTGATGCAGGGGCTGTTTCATTTACAGTAATTAAATGAATGTCAATTGTTTTAGTTGTTTCTGAGGGAGAGTTCTACATGAGTATTAGCATGTTCTGCTAACCCTTACGTTCTGCACTTCAGGCCTGCTGCAAACCCTTGGGGGTTGACCATTGACCTGAGACTCCGTACCCAGGCATGCCAAGCGCATCTCAATGAGACGAGCTCTTTTTCTCAGTTTCTATGGAACCAGCAGAGCGGAACTAATATAGCGTCCGCATATAGATGAAAGAATGAAGAGGAAAAAGGGCTTTACAGCTAAATTAATTAAGCAGATGTACCTGTCTAATTAAAGATGCGCTGTCCCTTTTGTACCCTAGCTGCAGTACAAACAGTATTTAAATACACTCTCTACCCATTTCATCTATCAAAATATTTAGTAGGAACACTCAGATGAAGGTGATATTAGCAAGATGAGCTTCCCATGTATTATTAATAGAAGGGCTCCCAATTATGCATGAATGCTACAGCACATCTTTATAGCAACAGCAGAAAAGCCAGCTGCCCAAGTAGGTTACCAAACAGCACATTTGTAACAGGTAGGACTGTTATAAATGCCCTTGCCCAGCTTTACACGAGGGTTTATGGCTGGGCTCTGTGCTGTGGGAGCAGCCTCTGCCTCAGCCTGGCGCTATGAGCTGGAGCTTCTTAGCGCGAGAGGTGCAGAGGACTCAGCTTGCATTGCTGGTGCCAGAGGATTTGGCTTTCTTAGATTTCAAAGATATTTACTCTGAGATTTGTAAAGCTACCCTGAAGGCTGGCAAGTCCAATTCCCATTCATCAACCCCCTTCCAAAGGTATTGCAAACTCTGACCTTAAGCTCTTGCAGAATCATACAACATCCCCACAGCCATCTGGATCACCAGCACCTTCCCACTTGAAGTTACTCTACAGGTGCAAGGAGGAAATTTGGCACGTACAGCTCTACAGCACTCTGTATAGACCTAGAAACTATCAAAGATAGCGACAAAGACCCAAACTTCCGTACAACAACAGGATCAGAGAAGTCATCTAAACCCAAAAGGCTCCTGGAGGCCTGCACTCTCTGGAAGGAGAAGGCACGAGTCTCCTGCATCTTTCCAGACACAGGGTTCCAGGAGGAAGCTGAAAGTCTTCCCCACCTCCTCCTCAAGGAGAATTCACACTCATACAGAGAGAAACAGAGGGAGACATAATAGAGGCGTCAAACTCAGTGCTCCTCTAAATCACAACAAATCACATCCCTTCCTTAGAAGCACTAAGGATGTGCATTTCCACAGCCAGAGTCTGGGCTAGCTAACACAGTACTCTGCCTTTCATCAAGGATTTTCCAGATAAAACAGACTTACCTGAGCATTTCCTGCAACCAGATGGAAAAACCCCAGCCACCAACCTGCCCAGCCACAAACCAAGAGCTCCACCCCTTAAGGAAACCAGGATTTAGTAACTTATGTGCCCCTGCACCTCATTACATCCTTAATTGGGTTCTAAAAGCCATGAACCTGCAGCTAGCTTTCTGTGTCTCCGAGTCTTTCTGCCTGGCTGTGGTGCTGGGCTGCAGAAACAGGATGACGAGGACAGCCAGTGCACCTGCAGGGTGTTTTGCCAGAACTTTTTAAGCAATCTGAGTTAATGAGGGAGTGAAAACCTCCACACCCTGGCCTCAAAACACTGCAGCTGTCTTTGGAGAAAGTGCACTGCAGAGCTGCAGACTTCGTGTTTCTTTTTAATGCTGTGTTTGCTTGCAGCAGAGTGTGACAGTGAGGCACACAGGTAGTGCCTGGCTAGTTTTGGTGGAGAGCACTGGGTGAATTAAGACACGAACACATCTAATAGGTTTAATTTCTCCAAACTGGCTTCATGGGTATTACATAGTTAAGACAAAACTACTATTCGCTGAATCCCAGAATCAGAAAGAAGATACTTGAATTAAACCCAGGAACTTGCCTAGCCACAGTGCTTGGTATCTTGGATCACAAAACAAAAGCTGAAAAAAATTTCCCCTAAAGCACCATTTCTTACTCTCTGTGCTTCACTCAGCCTTGATGAGCTTCAAATTTAACACAGCTTGGCTGAATTTCTCTTCACCTGTGACAACCTGCCACTTCAGGGACCAGCCTGCCAACATTAGAGGGAGAAGTTTAAACTCAACTGTTCTGGAAATCTTCCTTATCAATTATAAGCTTTTCAATTTTTTGCATGGAAGGGGCTTAATGATGCAGCTTTCTATAAACTCAAAGACAGCATAAGGGTCTTGGTCAGCATTGACATAAAAGGCATCTTCATAAAAATCCTCCAGCTCCTTGATGTTCCTGTAATAGATATCCATGCGCTTCTCAATATTATCTTCCTCGTCTTTAGGGTTCTGCCTGAGCCGGGCTTGGATCTGCGGTGTGGGTGCTGGTTTGAACGTAGTGTGGTATCTGGAGATGAGACACAAACGCCACTGCTTCAGCTCAAGTTGAGGACACGGGGACCACTTCCTAAGATACTCCTTGGTTTTGCCTATCACAGTTCCTTGGAATTGCCTCTTTCTACCCTCGGTTGGGGTTTTAAAACAACGACTGGAAATTTAAGGGCAAGTAACCTGCCATTCCTGCCCTCAAGAATCCTGGATACTCAAAAGCCAAGGGTTCCTTCTGAGGTGACACAGCCAAATTTTCTCAAACTGTTGGAATAGATGCAAAACTGAGAAGCAGAGTCTCTGTGTCTCTGCGTTACAGCTCCAGCTGGGACAGAGGTGTGGACACAGAGCTCATCCCACATTAGAATTCTTTAGAGCACAGCCGAAGGCCACCCTCTTCACGGCACTGTAGCCAGCAGTGCAGGTTTAACATAATGCTGAGGATTAGATACAGCATCGAAAACAATTCAATTCACAATGAATTTGGAAGGAATAAAACCCAGAGTTTGGAAGGAGGAGGCGTGTTAACTGGAGCAGATACTGAGCAGGCTAATCCTAATGATAAGAAAATCAAAGATGTGTGAATGATTTGCTTCATACTGCTCATTTCTCCTGAACAACCGCATCGCTTATTACTAAAACAAAGGGAACAGTTACAGCAAATCACTGCTGCTGTCACAAGTTAATGTTGCACCTCGAGTGTGATGTCTGAATAATCATGTATCACTTCGGGACAAATCCAGTATTTATGGCCTTAATCCTTGAGGGTTCAGGATTTGCCTTTGATTCAACGGGATGCGTTTAATCATTAGGAAAGTAAAACAGCGTTTTAAAATATAAGTGTAGAGAATCATAAAAACTGAGCGCAAGTGAAGTTGCAAATCCACACCGATTCCAGCAGGTATTTAGGAAGATATTTCATTGTTACTTTTTCCCCAAAAAAACCCAAGGCTGAGGATGACAGTAAAGCTGAAGGTCACTGGTGAAACAAGGTGATGTGGCTGCCAAGGAGATGAGCTGCCACGTCTGAGAGCCCAATCTCACGGTGACTCAGTGACTCAGATGAGTTTGCTCTACTGAGCAGGAAATATATTAATGTCTCACAGCAGACAGAACCATCGCAGGAGCTGGGGGAAGCAAAATGCGGCAACTTTTCCATTTCCCCCAGCTGGGAAGCCTTCAAAATTCCCATGGGAATGTCTGCAAACCATCTGCACTTAGGCTAGGTTTCAGGCATCTTCCTTCAGCATTATTTCACCAACCAATTTAGTTACCATTAAAATGTTAGAGCTGAGTTACTTGCTACGGGAGATTTCAGGCTCCAAGATTTTGAAGTGCCCTGTTCTGAGAACAGGAGCTGGCTGCAGCAGGTGGGTGGGTTGGTACTTGAGCAGCTATGAAAGTTTTAACTTCTCTCTTAAGGAATCCCTAAGTAATACTACAATATTCCTGAGTTTCCTTCAGATTTCTATGAAGTGGATCTGATGTTTTCATCTCACTGGCAATCTCGAAAAAAGTTAAACATCAGACATGAGCGCTAACCTTTCCCCAGTGATGGGATCAGTTCTCCGTTGAGACAGTCGCTCCATGATGGATTCGTAAGGGAGATTAAAGAAAAATACCCTGTGGAGAACATAACAATTGAGTCCATTAACATCCAGAGAACATCACTTGTGACCTTCAGAGTATGAGTTAATCCTTACTCAAACGAACAGCACACGCAAACGTGGAAGCCACAGTACCACTCAAACCTGCGGCATCAGACAACATTAGTGTATGCACAGGACCTCTCTTCTCTGGTTCTTCTCCTCACATCTTGTTTAGTCTCCATGTTCACCAAGGCAGAAGCTCTTTGACACCCCATATATGTGGTGCTGTGCACTGACAGGGCTTAATAGTGTGGATACCAGTGACTGAAATGCAGCTGGAGTCGATCTCAGTCTGGGCCAGCTCGCTCACAATCCGGCCGTTACCTCTGATCTTCCTCTGGATCCAGATTCCCAACCCAATTAACAAATACAATCACAATGACATTCTTCAAAAAGTAAGTAAGAATTTGCTGCTGTTCCTGCCAAGGACAGAAAAAGAGCTTCTTTGCCAGTATTATGCATCCTTCCCTAACAACTGCGCTGCACAGCTCGGTGCCCACAAAAGGACAAGGGAGGCAGCTTAGTATGGCACAACCCACCCAACAATCAGTCTCCCTGTTGAGACTGCTGAAGAGGAAACATTAATGCTTGATTTTAAGATCAAAATCTGCAATTCCTGTTGAGCCCGAACAAGATATAGTTGGTCAGCACCTTAAAAGGTCAGACCCTCAGTGCCAGAGGCGTGGGTTCCATGCTGCAAACTGCTTTCCACCAGAGGATGGAGTGGGATCTGCCAACTCATTTCATACAGGTTACACAAATCCCTGATCTGAATGGAGGATGCAGAACCAGAAAACCATATTCACCACTGTCACCCCTAGTCACATTGCAGCGTTGTGTATAAACTCCTGTGCCCGTCTCACACCGGTTCCTCCTAGGTTTTGGTTCACTATAATGATCGTGTTAATTTTACATGCAAGTTCAAAAGCTCTTCAGCAGAAAATTCATGACAAACTGCTGAGGATGAGAAGATGCGAGTCCCCCATCCCCCAGCCATTGGAGACTATAGCAGATCCAGATGAAGATCACGTTCAATTAATTCAACAAAATAAAAACCAAAGCTTCCTTCGAAAACTTATGAAAATAAACTTTTACCAGCCAAGCATGGCCTGAAGGCTGTAAATACATTTTCTTTTATAATACACCTTCTCCTGCTGCTGCTTTCAAGGCCAGGCTTCTTCTTTTCGTTGTTGTCTGCCTCTCACAAAAGAGACTGTATGCTTTAGACATTCACCAAAGGAACATTTTACACTGACTGGGTGGGATCAGACCAGATGAAAGGCTGAGCTTTACCTTGGCATGCACATAGCAGATTACTAGAATCCCTTGTAGGATTTAAAGTTATGAAAATCATCTCTCTTTTCAAATGTTTACAGATAATGACTTCTATTCACACTGCGGTAACAAAATAGCAGCCGGGAATAAAACATTCAAGATCTCGGAGGTTCCAAAGACAGGGAAAGAACAACAGTTTCAACACTCTTTTATCCCTTACACTCTTAACATTTTGTTTTTCCTTTGTTTCTGTTGCCCAACAATGGCACAAAAACGTGATTGTCAGAACAGGTAACATCTGATGATATGTCTCAAGATGAATATTCTAGTAGAGAGGAACAACATTTATACAGTCATGATAATTGATACGGCTCCCTATTATATTGTGAAATAAACAAAACCACTAAAGGATTATAACCTGGCATATCAAGAAAGCTTGTCGTGATTCATAGTTACTAGCTCAAAAAGTATTATGGTATTTGAAACGGAGGAGCCTAAAAAACTCCACTTAAAAAGCTGCCAACAAAATGAACTCTGAAAGGCTTGTCTGAGATTCCCTTCTTTTTATACAAGATGCTTCTTATTATCCAGCCTGGTGTCACCATTAAAGAAGAGCGTAGGGGGAAGATGTGGGAGAGTATAGACATCCTTGCTAATATGGATTTTTTTTTGGTCCCCACACGCATCGTACAATGGCACAGAATAACACAGAACATACCACACAACAGCACAAACTCCTACTCCAGAGGTCCTTCCAGTGGAGGGTGGGAGCCTCACCCTGCCACACCGCACAGCTCCTATAGATAAGAGAAAACAACGCTCCCCAGGGCTGTCAGTTTAAAATCTTTCAGAAGCTGGAAAAAAAAGATGAAGGGGAAAACCACTGACAGAACTACCGTCTAGACTTAAAATACTTCCAATTAGAAAGCTTTATTATCATTTTGAAGGAGACACATACCACACACAGCCTATTATGCAGCCCCAGGGGGCTTACTCACATGAGTAAAGCCTATTTACACATATGCACTCTCTGTGAAGTGTGGATGATCCATCTCCTCCAGCTCCTCAAGGTATTTCTGAGCAACATTTTGCCTTTGTCCCTCTCTCAGGCTACTATGATGCTGATAATGTAATGAACTTGAGCCTCCAACTGTCCAAGTAACGCGTTTGCTGGATTTCTCTTGGAAATCCCCATAAGACAGAGGGCTGCACCAATGACCTTGATCCAGCATTTACAGCAGTAACTGCAACAGCTTCCTACAAGCACTGGCTTCATCTCCAAGCAGAGCTTGGCCCCTTTCACATGCCAAGTGTAATTTTTTTTCACATAAACGCATCCTCTGTAAAGCTCGCTTTAGAAATCAGCCAGGCTTTGTATGTTGTAACGTGTCACAACTTCTATCAAGGGGAAATATGAAACAAGATGTCATCAGAATTGGTAGACAGGGAGGGTGAGGAAACACAGCCTCATATCAAAGTATACTACATTATCCTGCTAGATTAGCATCTACCGCGGCTCCTCTTTCAGAGTTGGCACGTTGCTCGTGCAGCTCCGCAACAAGTGAGTAACGTCAATCAGCAGCAAGGTGAGCTTCTTACTGGGGAGAGCTGGGCATGAGAGGCACCAAGAATCCTCCCTCCTGCATCATGGGCTCAGCACCTACCTAATGGCAACCAAAAATCACTGGCATCCCTCACTGGCTTTTAAAAACAGAGACTAATGGCTTGATTGTGGCTACACCAGGGCCAGGTCAAGGGTCGCAATAAAGTTAGGATGCTTGAATTAAAAAAAAAAACCACAATCCAAACACTGCCAAATAACATTGGGTCACTTTTAATGTAGCATTTAAACTTTCGAGTTGAAACGGCAACTTTAAAAATAGCAAGCCATTAATCTTTCCCTTATTTCCTTGACTCCTATATATCTTCTCCCTCGTAGGCAGGTACCAGCTGCCATATTCCCATTCTTCACGCTCTGCACTCCACAAAAAAAAAAAAAAGAGGCCCCTGCTGGCCAATTCTTGTTTAAAATTGTGCATAATTGATAGTGGCAAATCTACCCCAGCTGTGTCTAAAACCTCTCCAGGGGCAAGAAAAACACTCTCTGTGACTGTCATTAACTACTAAATTAGCAAGTGCTCCTGGCAGTTTACAACGTACCACATCAGTCTGCTTTAAAAAAAAAAAAAAAAAAAAGAAAGAAAAAAAAGAAAAAAGAAAAAAAAGAATGCGAAGATCAGATAGCTGTGTGATCTCCAAGTTACAGCAAACTTTGCTGGCAGAACTTTGACAGAGCCCCAGCTGAACGAGAGCAAAAGAGAAAGGGAAAGAGAGAGAGAGAGAGAGTGAGAGAAAAGAAAGGAAGGGACTCAACGTTACCCTCTTCTAGGCAGACCAACAGAAAACGTCCAATTCAAGGCTAGAAAATCGAGCTTTCATATCTTGCTCACTACGGAGATATCACTACAGCATTATTTGATGCTACGGCACAATTCCCCATGGAAAATAACTCTCCTGGAGGACTCAGTTCTGGCAGTGCAACGGCTACAATTTTGTAATTGAGATATAAAGCTGCAAAAGGGAGGAGGCTGTGGAAGTGTGTGGATGCAGCAGCTCTCTAAAAGGCTACTACAGGTAAAATCCTTCTGTGATCGCTGGCAAGAACGCAAGCATCTCCCTTTGGGCCACAAATCAGAGCCAAAGCAGGAGGAGAAGGAAATAACACACTTCTTGCAAAAGGATGGAAAAGCCTTGGGGTGCAGTATGGACTGAACTGGCAGAGAGACAAGGACCATCTCTAGCAAATGTCCTGAATATGGCTACACTGTAGGACTCATTGTTAAAACTCACCATGTGGTTTTTAAAGTTTCCAAAACCGCATAAAACTGTACAAACTTCTGGATCATTCAGAGATTACAAGCCAGACGGGAGTGGGATGGCAGGCTTGGCCAAGATACATGGAAAATCTGCATTGCAAAAAGGTCTTTTCCTTGGGTAACACCACTGAATTATGACAATAATTCTGCAAATCAAGTTACTAGTTCAAGCGGACAGGTACAAGGAAGTTCCGATTGGAATCCAAGCGACTAATCCCAGCTAAACCCCAGGTCATCTTAACTTTATCGACTTTTTAGCTGGAAGTATCTGACTTGGAGCAATCAGTTCCCCTGAAGAATGTTCCTTTTCCTGTAGTATGAAGACAGCTTGAACCTGAAACCTTGGTTAAGCCTCTCCTCAAGACCAGGAGCTCAGCCACAGGATCGTGAGCACATTATATTTCTATAATTACATCCTGCATCCTCAAATTTCCCTGGTTACATAGATCCCACCTACCTCTTCCCTGCCTTGTTGAGTTTTCTCTCAATGCAGCAATAAAACAGGTATTTTGCCCATGGTTAACTAGAGTACAAATGATCTTCTGAGGCTGCGCTACTGACTGGACACAGAGCTCAGTTTACTTCCCACCCTAAATATTGTTTCTGCGTGTCTCTGCAATGGATGAAATGATCCTTATCTCTTATTTATGGCAGGAGCTGTTGGGAGGTTTTATTCACTGATGCCTTTCAAATTCTGGGATAGCTTCTCATGAAAGATGCTTGATTCTATTTTGGGGAAGTAATTTCACCCTCTAGGTTTTGACCATAAGGGAAAATACACTGCATAAACACTAAACCACAGGTTAATCGGCACAAGTGTTTCGCTCATCGAGCTCCTATAATGATTCATGTGATGACAAGCTCTTTCCAGACACTGGATCTTTCTTCTCAAATGGATGCATTTCTGTCGAATAACTACAAAAGGCAGCTAAGTGGGGCACAATTCCCAGGATGTGGCTTCTGGCCAGGGGAGCAAGATGAACAACATCCTTCGTAGCTGCAGATGTTCCTTCCCTTCAGCAGCGGTGCAGAGTAATGACCCTGTTAGAGGTTTTCCACCCACCAGTTAGACGTGCTCAGCCTCCACCAGCCCAGACAGCCGAGGCGACGGTGTCCCTCCCGCATCCCACCCCACCAGCCTGGTAGCTCAGCAGCATCTCAGCGGGTGCCTCGCCAGCTTACGCAGGGGGAACAGGCGCAGCCCCGCCGGGTAACGCTGCCTGTCTCTTTTACAGAACAATGGGCTGGATCTCGAGCTGGGATAAAGCAAAATAGCTCCACTGGTATCACGCGGATTTCCACCAGTGAAGATCCCCAGGCCTTTTGGCAGCGAGAGCCACACCACCATGGCCTGCAGAGCTGGGTAAATGTTACGTAAGTGCAGCACAAGGCACACATACACAGAGGAAGCGTTTGCATTCTAGGGGCTGGAACGCATTTTAAAAGCTCCTTTTGAGAAGGCATTATGAACTCTTTCCAGATGTACTAAATGACTCGGATGCATTAATACCTCCCTTCAAAACTGCTTTACATTTCTCCCCTCATTTTTATTCCTCGCCTCCTCCTTACTCTCAGCTGTTATTCCAGCATCTTTGCATTCCCCCTGGAGTCGATTCCAGCGGTGCTTTCTGAATCACGGCGTAAGATGGCAGCCAGTGCGGCTTTAGAGTAACGCGCCTGGCACGACCGCCGCCATCCGCCAGGTTAATCAAACGCGGGCTCGGATAATCGAAAGCCTCTGCAGCCCCAGAGGCCCGAGGTCAGGAACCTGAAGCCGCTTCCCCAAACGCAGTCGTGTTTCCTCAGATGCTTGCAATCCTTCGCTGCGATAACGAGATGCTGCAAAGCAAATCTTGAGCGGAGCAAGAGCTCCAGGGTTAAGCACTAGCAAACTCATCGCGGAACTGATGCCTTTGCTACCTGGTTGCAGCTTTTCTCTAGCAACCCCTACCACTCCTAACAAGAGAACCGATACTTTTCTTCCTTATTAAAGAAATGGAATCAAATTTACGGTAAATAATGTTTAATCTTAAGTGTTCCTATACAATGCTACATTAAACTGCCCCCGCCCCCATCACCGAAACGCTACCTTTGGTTGTTGGTAGGACATTTGGTGAGCAAAATAAAAGAAAATAAAAGAAATGGGAGAACTGACACCACAAAAGTGTACGATTCGGGGGCAAGGGGAGGGAATAAAAGAATGGATTATAATGTGTCATTTTATATATGTGTCAAAGGAAACCAATTTCATAATAGGGAATAAAAATTCCCTGTTTAAATACTGTCAAATAAATCCTCAAATGTAATAGGGTTCACTTCTGGGGAAAAGAAAACTAAATCTGATTAAATATTAATGTGGCGTAGTATTAATTAAGAGAGAAAAAAGTCCATCAAGAGAACCCCAATATGTTTACTGTGTCCCCAGGAAGCTGGAAAATTTCACAATCAAGTGTGTAAATGTTCTAAAAAAGGGTCCTGAATATTTTATGAATATTTGTCATAAAACAGAAATAATAACCACTGTGCAGAGCTATTAGAATTAATATTTATGCTGCCCGCCATGAAATATTCATGGGGACAGAGAAAGGGGGGCCCGTAAGACAAGAATTAATTTACATTGGGCTTGGTTTACCCGCTGGCTTGATGTTTAAAGACGGGTTGACAAGCCTCCATATGAATCCGTCAGTCACTTGCAGCAGTAGGTGGGGTGAAGGCAGGGGGAGGTGGGGGGGGATCCGGGTCCAAGCTGCTGACAGCTCACAGATTGAGTTTCTGACAGCCCTTAAAAAACCTAAACGGCCCCCCACCTTTTTTTCCTTCTTCCATTGCCCAAGGCGCTCTGTACTGCCACCGTTCATCCGATCTCCCCTTCCATCTGCTGAAATTAAGGAATTAATGAGCGCTATACACTTTACAGCGGGCCCCAGGAATGTTTACTGGTGATTAAATTATAATGCAGCCAAGCTGTATAATTCATGAACCAATTAAAGGAAGTGTTAGTTGATTTGATGGGATGAGGACGTACAAAAAGCATTTAACTAATAGGGAACCGTGGGCTGCCGGTCGCTTTGGCTTTCTCGGATTACGCGGCTAATTGCTCTGCTTTATAGGGCTGTCACAGATAGCCATACATATTTCATTGTTCTCAAATACTTCAATTGTTTGCTTTCGTGTTGCTGCTGTAATATGTAGAAGCCCAGCCAAACTTCAGTGTAGTTAAAGCACTACTCCGCAAAAGCAGGTTGCTCCGGGAGGAGGGAGGAACTCGAGGGGCAGCAGGAGAAGGCTGGCTGACAAAGGAGTAACTTAAAGCCTCCGAGTTAAATGTCACTCAGCAATTACATGATTAAAAGGTGCAACATATGATAGTCTTTTGTTTTACAACTTTTTGGACACTAATATTCTATGCTGACTTCACCGCAGAGGAAATATTGGTACATTAAATTGCCTTTTTTCTTTTTCTTTCTTTTTCTAATACTGAGGAGAAAAAGGAGAAGGCAGAGAGGGAAGTATAGTTAAAAAAATCCAGCAGGGAGGGGCTAGATTGCTGTGGTTATCCAGAATAATGCATCGTCTTTTAACTTATGTGATTCGTCGTTCTAAAATACACGAGAGATGAAGGAGGCTCGTTCCCCTTTGGGGAGAATGCTCGATGTCTAATTCAGAGAGCTTCTGAGTCGTGCCGGTTAGTCAGACCAACAACTTCAGTTATCACACCAGGAATGGGAGAATTCACCATTTGAGCTGTTTTACAGAGCACTGCCCACCCGGAGCTGGCAGGCCCCAGGATTGGATGAAATGGATTCTCTTGATTTGAGAAGGCTTCTCAGTCAAATTACTCCCATCCTCAATCAAAAACAGACACGTTCTTTTAGCGATGAAATTCCCAGCCCATACACAGAAGTACCTGTACTGCTGAAGAAATGAGGTGTTATCAGATCAGCACCACAGACACATGGACTAACTTGCTATTAGACCCTGAAGTCTGTTGGAGAAAGAACAAGTGGGGTAAATAATGCTGCTTCTGTAGCTCAGTGATGAAGACTGTGAACCTCTGTGCACCCTCAGGTGTATTGTCACCTACCTAAGGAACACCGTGGAAAATCCTGACCCCTGTTGAACTAACAGCTTTACATTGCCAAGTGTAGTACAAACACCAACTCAATGACTTTCAAGATATCCTATTATGTAAAGCTTATAATCTGGTCTATGCTTTTCCTCACATCCGTCCCCTCCAGGATTTGGCTTTGGAAAGCAATTCCTGCAGGGTGCCCTCACTGATGCCGTGATTTGTGCCTCTCCTCCTCCACCCTACAACACAAAGCATGAAATTCCCCCTCCAAATCTGCCCGCTCCAGGGACACAAGGTCTCCCAGAAGCAAAACTGTGCAAAACCACATCAATTTTAAGAAAGGTTTTGTTTTGCCAACAGCTGGTGCTCAAGGTAACTCTTCAAAATGCGCCAGCTTCACTTTGACATTGCAGTTATGAACCACCTCCCGGCCAAGCGACACAACACTAAACTAAGAAAATCCATCTCTGCCCTCCTGTTGGAATTGTTCTGGTTTATACAATGAATTACATCAAACCAGGAAAGCAGAAAATCCTTGCAGTTCAATGCAGGTGTTCACCAGGGAGGCAAGAGACTTGCATTCAGTGAATACTTACTTTTATCTAAAAAGCAAAGCAAGTCTAAGAAGCCCTAGAAAGAAGGAGCTGAACATCCCCTTTCCCAGGACAACACTCAGATCAGCAGGCTAGAACTTGTCCACGTGGAGAAACACGTGCGGAAAAAAATTCGGGGATACTAAAGAAAAAAACTTCTCATATAGCTTGACCTTGATGTTAAAACAGTGGTATGCAAAAGAAGAATTATCTTAAAATAACTTCTTTTATTCAGAATTGCCATATATTGTTAGTTTGTCCCTAGCTTCTGGGTTAAGACATTAGTTTAATAAGTATTTTCCAAAATAAGGGATAATGATACCAGTTGCACAGCAAGAAAGCTTGCGATTAACCCACTGTGTGGCTGGGTAAAATGGAAATTGGATTGCCTGTTCCAGAAAATAGTAAGGTTAAATTGTCTGGGAGATAAAGCCGATCCTAAACTCCCCTAAGTGGGCAGTGCCAAGGATCTGAAATCTGACTAGCCAGATAATCATCTGGATGTTATCCACACAGTTGAAAGCCAACATGTGATCTGGGCAGGCTTTGAGTTATACTGTTGTTGGATTAAACACATCCGCAATTTGGTAAAATCCACAAACAACGAAGCCTGTGTGTGTGAGGCCATGCAGGCAAACTGAAGAACCTCACGTACCGGTCCCAGAAATGGCAAGAGGCATCGACGTGAGCCTGAGATGGGGAAAAAGCAGAGGTGAGCTGCAGGCCCAGGAATCACTTTCTGCCCATGATTGCTCACAGGAAACATCAGAACTTGGCAATGTCAAGAAATCAGAGGCACGGCAGCAGATATTTTCTTTGCTGCTTTTGAAGTGCCCTGGATACAATCAATCACACTGAAAAAAAAGAAACTCTCCTATATTTTGGTTCGATGTGGAAAGGGCTATTTGCATTTCAATATGTTCAACTTATCCTGCCAATAAAAAACATGGAATCATGAAGAAGAGATCAGGCCACCGGAGTGAAAAACAAGAGATGACACCCTGCAGACCTTTCAGATAAAACAGCTCCTCACTTGTAACATTTCTGTCGACGTCCCAATATTTCTGAATGATTGGGTTTTCAAATGAGATCAGTCAGCATGCAAATGAGGAAACAGGATCAAGACATCTCCCATATCTGATTGGATAGAGAAATTATCAAAAGACCCTTTCTTCATATCAAATTTCCATCACAAAAAGGTCAAACTTTCAACTCCTATTACTTTTGCTAACTGCATTTCACTGTGCCTGCCAGCTCATCGCCGCTGCTGTTTTCAGGGCGAAAAAAAGAGAAGTAACAAATGATTACATCTTTTCCCACATCTGTCATACGGGATGGACAAACGTTTTTGAACCTTATCCTATTTTTCTCTACAGCCCTCAGAATCCTTGCAGCCAAAACATCCCTTCTAACCTGATTAGCTATTCCTGAGTTCTTTTTATTTTTCTTACAGGTTCTCTTCTTATTTTCTAGCCTACAGACTGACAAGAGCACCAGCTGTGCTGCCAGAATGGCTTGTTCTACAATTTGGCCATTTAAAACACTTTTTGATGTGTGCTTTTCTAAAATATATTTCTTTGTGCTGTCTGGCTGGACTGACACCTAAATACTCAAGTAATGGATATTCCAGAAAAACAAAAGACAGAGTTGGCATCATTTCCCCTGAAATCCTCACACCATTATACTTGGCCTTGCTGTCCAGCCCTGACAACAAATGCTGCCTGATCTTCTGGAGGTTTTGATCCATTCCTCTAATGAACAGATCATGGCCTGAGACTCCAAGGCGTTGCCCTGTCTGCTCGAAATACTCAGCTCATGCAAATTCGAGAGGACTTAGAACCTCGTGTCCAAACAGGAGAGCAGCTCAGCACCCCTACATCTCACCCACTGCTTTTCTAGGTTTAAAGCTGAATTTTGGAGTGGCAGAGATAGCAAGTGGGACAAGAACATGAAGACATTAGTAAAAAGAGCAGAACTGTGTAGCTACTGGCCCTATAAAAATTCTCTCTCGACATTATTATCATTGCGACATATATAACCCATCAGATTAGTACCTAGAGAGTTCCACTCTTCTGATTTTCTCTGTTGTTCTTATTATTCAACAACTAAATGTTTCACAAAGCCATTTCCTACAGAAATATTTATGTGCCCAAATGTTTATTGGCCCCTCTATCATGATCAAGCTTTTATGAGCACTCTGTACAGAACACTGAATTAAATACATAATTTCTGATCTATCAGATCTTGGCTTGATGCTGTGTTTGTCTATTTTATACAGCAAGGCACTGTGGCAAACTACAGAACACCTTACAGAAAAAAACCCCTAATTTATACAGTAAAGAGATTTGTATCCAGCACTGACTGTGTGGGTTAGTGATTACAGAAAGCTAATGAGGACCAGGAGGAGGTAGGGTTTAAATTCCAGCAAAGGCATTTGTTCACTGTGTTGGGTTTCCTGAACAACCTTTCTAGGTAGTTTTTAAACAACTACGGACACGTGCTGGAAGGAGATGGAAGATACTCCTTGTAAATGTTACACAAATACTTCTCCCTCACTCGTTCCACATCACTCAGGTGTCCACAACTACAGAATAATCCCCTCTGCAATCGGTGGTGACCAACTGGGCTCAATTCTTGCTGGCAGCTGCAGGTTATAACCAGTAACCAGCTCAAACTCTTAGCTGGCTCCAGGAGCTATTTTCCCAGACTACTTCCTTCATCTTTGAGTTTTCATTTTTCTCCTTTGCACCAAAAGTGCCGCGGTGATTTGTGAATGCCTGTACGTATCTACTAAACCAAAATGCTGGACTCTCTATTACATCAGATCAAGACAATGTTCTCAATTCCTTAGCACCCAACATATGCCAGTTGCAGAATGCAGGGAAACTTTGTGCATCTAAGTTCTCCAACAGCAATATAATACTGATTGTATCTTATCTACAGGTCTTTACTCTTCACAAAGCTATTACTGTTGAATCATCAGGCCACCTAAATGGATAAACAGTCATTCTCTGGAAGGTTAAAATTTATAGGATTCTCTTTTTTCCTAGGATAAGTCTGGTCAAAGGTTGCTCCAGGATGAACTGGGGATCCAAGTCACTAGGTAAGAGCTGGAGTTGCCATGATTTAATCATGGGCTCTTTGGCATAGCTGAAAAAAAAATCTAAAAAGATCCGCTTGCTGGAAGCTATAGTTGATATTCAGATAGATTCAGAACTGAGGTGTGGGTTTCTAAGGACAAATAACTACATAGCAAGTTACTCAGCCAAGGACTGATTGCCCAGGCAACTTTTAAAACAGAGTTTTTTCATCTAAAAGATACTATAGTTCAAACAAGACTCTGTCTGAATCTGTTGTGAATTACAACGTGTTTGGAATTAACCAGACAGAACTTGACATCTAATAAGAAAGAAAAAGATGGATTTTTATTCATAGAACTGTTCTAAATGGAAAAAAAATATCTCTCATTCCTTAAAAGGTCCAATGACTTTGCATAAGTGTTTGTACCTAGAAATAAATTGAAGGTAAGGGCATTCACTTTCACTTGCATCTTGTGCATACCAGGAAAATGTGAAAAGCTGAATGTTTATAGTTGTTTTCTCTCTAATACAACACAAAATCCTGCCTAAGACCATAATGAAAAAAGCCCAACCTTTTACAAAATCAAATCCTCTCGTTCTTCCAAAGGCAAACCTCCCAGATTGCATAACAATTAAGGACTTTCCAAATACGCTGTTCATACAACCACAGGAATTCCCTGGCAGAGCCTTATTTCACGCACCATGTAAGAATTAGACATATTGAGAAACATCAAACCTATCAGCACATTTTTGCAAGGGCAGGGAGGAACCCAGACCAGGTTTTTGTGTAGGACCCCGGTAAAGAGCTTACACTTCCATTACCATAAATCACCCCAGAATAACGGCAGTGATCTAGCATCTTTCATTAAAAAAAAATAAAATACTGCGGCTTCTTTCAGAAGAACTGCCACTTGCCATTTCTTTTAGGTAATCAGATAGCCGTTAATTAATAAACCTGTCAGGTGAATCGTCCTGCTCCGGTCATCATTATCCATTCTGTAACAGAATCCTGCTATCATCACTGCTATCCACCCCATAGCTTCCAGCTCAATTAACTTAATGCTATGCAAATGAGAGGCTCTCCTCATCATTAGCTTATAGCCCACAAATGTTAATAACATAATTGGGCCTTCAACAGGGTAATTAGACACGATTTCTTCCATTAGTCTTACAAGGCTAATTATTGTTGATAGGAGAGAGGGGATGAGTCCCAGTGCTGCATGCAAAGAGGGGCATCTGGTTAAAGCAAATATAGACAAACCATCAACAAGGTAAAACAACAGTTGAAATCCATAGCGGGGTCAGGTAGGGGTTGGGGGGAGGAAGACAGAGCGAGAAGAAACTTAGGAACCGCTGGAGAAATTCTCTCCAAGGCAGGAACTAAAACTAAATATTCAGTGTGAATATGGAGTTCTCCTACACTTAGCAGTGAAACAATGTGATGCTTAATAAAT
>WEIS01003390.1:0-11893 GCA_013389965.1 Todus mexicanus | reverse complement strand
CCTCCCACCATTGCTTCACACACTCAGCCCCAGGTTGGGGGTGGGACACAGCTCATTTCACCTGATCCCCAGCAAATTTTCCAGAGCTTGCTGCACCCCAGTATCAATATTTGCCCTTTGAGGCTTGTTTGGGAGTGTGTATGAAGGAGCAGTCACTTCCCTGAGCCTTCAGGATGGCGGGTGCATGTGTTCACATGGATCAAGCAGCCTGGGAGGGTGGGACCCTTGGTATCACAGGAGGGAAGTGGGAGACAAACATCATGACATGTCTCAGGCAAAGGAGATGAAACTGTGCTGTATAATTTAAGAAAAACATTTAAATTTTCATGAGAAACTTGAAACCAAAAACTGGAAATTAAAAACTACTGTTCGTACAACTGCCTTCTTTTGATCAAATTATAAAAAACAGCCACGAGTGAGGGCTGTGGGGAAACCAAACACACTCAACACACCATCCATCTCCTTTCCCCAAACATAATTATAACAATATGGGAGACATGAAAAGACAGGGCAACACTACAAACTGGTAATAAAAAGCTAGAAATATTTGTGAGCATGAAGGGAAGCTGTTGAGCACAGGCAGTGCAGCCATGTTCTTAGGAAGATGAAATACGCTTGAGGAATAAAAGCTTTAAAAAAATCCCACTGAAAACAGAGGAGCACTATTTTTCTTTCTTTAAGGAGAAAAACCCCAACCATTACAGTATGTACAAAGGAACACTGCAGAGTTTGCAACTGCCCAATTTGCCTCCTGCATGCAGTACCCAAATTGTCTTATAATTAAAAGCTGCTATAACACAGACCACAAACCAATCTTGCACTGCGTCAGTAACAAATTTATTGATAAACTAGCATCCTATTAAGTTTATGCAAGCTCTGTTATTAGCATTGCTGGTTTAAGCAGCAGGATCCATCCCTTAAAGAAAGTCAGAGCTCTGTTACACAGGTTTATATATATAAAGGATTTAAAGGCAAATAGTCAGGATTTACTCATTTAAATATATTTTCTTGTGATGAGGATTTATTTTTTCCTACTACTGATAAACAAAACCCCCCTTATTAATGAGGTCTCAGTGGTAGTTACACTGCTGCCACCACACTGTAAGAGATGTACACATTTACTTTTTTTTCCAAGGAGGGTTTAACTGCTTTGTAGATCCATAAAGATATTTCACAGAGAAAGCTTTATTCAAGTGGAGCTCTTAAACCTCCTTTGTGAAATGTTGTGGTATTTTGCGAGATATGTGGCCTTTGCTATGCACGTGATACTAGAGTAGGTTTCTAGGCATGCCAGAGCTTTAGTTTCCAGATTTTTTTTTCAATCAATTAAGCTTCTTGGTAAGGCTGCATACACTTCAGAAAGGAAGGAAAAGAAAAATAACTGCTAACTCTCTCCACCTCCTGCAGAAGTATTTGGATTTGCTGCTATTGTCTTTGTAGAGCAGCTCTGATGCTGGTTTCGGTGGCTTTCAGGTTCACAGCCCTGGAATGTTTCTGGTGGGTTTTTCCTCCTTCCTTAGAAACATTCTTGTGATGCGGGGGATTCCTATCAAAACTATCATCACCCTCACAATTCTAGTCATTCCCCTGCTTTTGAATAGAGACAGCTGCTGAGCTACAGAAAACATTGCTCTGCATTTACAGAGTTCTTCATGGAGCTTTTTTTCCTTAATGTTGCATTTTTATGTGCTTGTACACCCAGCCCCTATGGGGGAGTGAACAAAAGGCCTTTTAAAGGCAATCTTTCAGAATGCTCCTATTGTGCCCTTAATTGCATCAAAGTACACGTGGGCTCAGCTCTATGCAGACATAGTTTTAGCTGTAGGTTGATTTCAAGCGAGCGACACATTTTGTACCAAAGCAATGCATAGAAGCAAGCACAGGGAAAAAAACCCCCCACAACTTTAATTTAGTCACATTACTCCAGTAAGTAATAATGCATAGCAAGCAATAATTCGATGCAAGAAGTTTAGAGCAGATGTTCCCTTTACTTTGATTCTTGAGGCAGTGCAGTAGCAATTTCTTTCTTTCTGATGGACATAAATGATTCAGTGTTAATAAAAAAGTTTCAGGCATGAAGTTCTTCCAGGGAATTAGCTGAGAAAGAAAATGCACACTGAAATGCGGGGCTGAACAAGGGCTTCCAAACATTCCCCCTCCCCACACTGAGAGTATTCTGAAAGAGATCTGGGTTTTATCCTCGGATTTACAGCAGTGGATTTAAAGCACTCTTTCTGCTAGGTACTATTCATGCTTTTTTCACTCAAAGAATTTAGTTGCTTTCCAAAGAAGTGGCGAATTGCAGACCATCTGCCTCAGGGTGTCTAGCTGAGACACACACCTGGGAACAGGCTTGTTCCAGCCCTGGGCAACACCACCAGCAGCTGTGTCAGCACCTACAGGGAAAGGGAAACAGGTTCCACGAATTGCATTGCTGGCCAGGAGGAGCCAAATCAGGTCCACGACATCTGATGATATCCTAACTAAAACGGTGACAACATCCAGCCCACCAAGACAGGACATTGCTGTGGGCAGGTTGGGGCAGAGATGATAGAACTTGGAAGAGGAGACTGCAGTATACGTGTTCCCTCCCCACCACCACTGGCAGCACTGGCAGCTCACTTTGGTGAGCACAGCCTAGAAAAGCAGTACCATAGAAAATCCAGAAAACTCCTAGCCGCAGGTAGTATCTGCAAAGACAAATTGTGGTGGAGAGAGGCAGGGATTTAGGATGCACAGTCAGAGGCCCTAAAAGCTGGACAAATGCAGCCTCCCACCACTCCTGAGCCAGGAACTTCCCAACATTTGCTCTTGCTCCCGTCCCCCAACTGCAGCAGAGCTGATGTTTTTCTCCCAATGCATCACAGCATTAGGCAGGAGGAGAAAACAGAAGAACTTATTCCAGAAATGTTTTGCCTCAGCTATTGCCCAGGGAGCAGCTCTGGAGTGAAAGAAATGCAATTTCCCCAAAACTCACGTTTTCCAAAACAGAAACCATAAAGGAAAAGCGTTTACCGGAATAGCTGGTCCCTCCTGGTCTTCTCTTCTCATCAGTTGCCCCTCTACCCTCAAAGCTCCGTGTCTCTTCCAGCTCAAGAAAGCACCACAGGGACCAGAGAGAAGCAGGAAATGAGAACATGTAAAAATGAAGTAATGAGACTAATGCTTGAGATGGAGATAGCAAGATGCAGAGATACCATTCCCTGCTTCTAGGGCTGGAGTTAGGTAAGCTGAGCCGCTTTTTTGTAATTGCTCCTTAGGAAAGGGCTTAGGAATTACACCCAGAAAACAGAAATTGATACCTGATACAGACCACACATTTAAAGCCAGACTCCCCCGGATTAATGCAATAGTGTGCAACACGAGCTAGCTGCTTCATGTCCAACATTAATTTTGTCTGGCCTATGCCCAGTGAGCCTCAGCATCCAGCACTGTTGTACATGTTGTAGACAGGATGCATTTGAGATGTGAAGACCTCCTCAAGCTTCGTGATGTTTTTCAGGGAGTTTTTCCACCAGTTTTCTTTGATTGCTTTATTCATATCAGAGAGCAACGTTATTCCATGCAAGGTCATTGTGATTCCATGAAAGGCAGAGAGTTACAGTGGTTATGGATGCTATTGGCTGAAACATTTCCATCTGCACATGAATATGCTGCATGCCACAAAAAGCACCCATGCACTTACCTGGAATCACATTAAGTATGGCAGTATCAATTAATCTCTACCAACTATGTGTATCATGTGATCACAGAGGTAGAAGAGGTGCAGAGATGAGCCCAAAGATGCTCCCACTGTACTAGAGCGGAGCAGGCTGAGGCAGCAAGCTGGCTTGCAGCTGCTCCCCTTCCGCTCTCCAACAGCCTTAACCTCCTATTTATTATTATTAAAAAAATAAACAAACAACAAAAAATCCACATGTTGATGCAGATGAACATA
Source organism: Todus mexicanus (assembly GCA_013389965.1). NCBI lineage: Eukaryota > Metazoa > Chordata > Aves > Coraciiformes > Todidae > Todus > Todus mexicanus. Next base: position 7,956 of record WEIS01003390.1, on the reverse strand, counting down.
GAAAATTCAGATTGCCTAGATCATTTAATAAACTAAGGGTACATTGGACTCATTTCTTGGGACAGACATACAGGACCCAACACTATGATATCATTCAGATGCCCCCTTCCTTCCTGTTACCTCAGCACATTTAATCCACCCTCACCAAGGCGGAGTAAAGGGGCTAGGATTTAACTTCTCTTTTAGCATTTGTAAACCGCTAGGATTAGTTCCTATTTTATCCCCTCTCACCCCACACCCCGAGCAGCCAGGGTCAGCAGACCACAGCAGATGCAGAGTTACAGAGGGCTCCTGTTCACGTGGGCACCCACAGGGCCAGCAGCAACAGAGACGGCGCAGTCCCAAAAATGCCCCTGGACAGAGCCACGCTGGCACGGCTGTGCCCTGTGCTTCCTCCCCCACAAAGATGCACATTCTTCCTTCGCTGAGGCTTTTGCCCTAGATGAGGGACTCTGATGACAAAAAGTCTGAGCAGTCATCCCCTTCCCCTTGGCGAAAGGGACTCAGGGTGCACACCCTACTAGCCAATGTCAGAGTGGGGTGGCCAGGATGAAGTGCTTCAGCTGCTACTGGGGAAGTGCAGCAAGGGGAGAAGTACATTCCCTAGCCCTGGGTGCGCTGACCCCTGAGTGTCACCAACAGTCTGGCTGTGCCCACAGTCCCCAGCATACAGAGTGCAGGGGTTTACAAACCAGCTGTTTGCAAGGGCTGCACAGTTCATCAGCTGCCCAACCCACTCCTGAGTGTTGGTAAAAACTCCATTTGTTAATTTGTGGAATAAATACCCAAACTGGGCACTCCGCACACAGCTGACTCCCAGCTCTGTGAGAAACAAGCTTTCCTCCTCAAGGCTGCGGATTGTCCCCCTTACCTCAAGCAGGCTTCCACCTACCTCCCCAGAAGCCGTGCCAGAGGGCACCCCCTACCCCAGAGGTGCTGGGAAACCCCTTCCTCCCTCTGGACGCTGTCCTAAAGAGGTGGGATCTTTCAGTAAGGATGTCCACAGACATACCCAGGCCATATTTGTTAGGCAAGAACAAGCGCAGCTAAGATATGCCCCACCACACACACACACTCCCCTTCCCTCCCCTCACACTCCGGAAGGATTATGGGGCCAATGCAGGGAACTTCTTGTCCTGCCAGGGCATGAACCTTCCTCTCCTGGTCTCCAGGAGGCACAAAGCAGCTCCAAGCAGTTGCAAGCAGACAGGCTTTGTACAGAGTTCCTGCAAACATTGCTGCTTTTATTTAAAGTAGAAAACACAGGATGTTACAGATGAGTGGAAAAATGTGAACTGCCCCACTGCCTGCAGAGCCCCTCAGACTAGAGAATGCTTTTCTAGAAGCCAGAGGGTCTCCAGACAGGATTAGGGAAGCACATAGTGTCTGCTTCAGCTTTTTATTTCTGCCCTGCTTGGCTGCAGCTACACATCCCTGCACCCCTCACCCCCCCATCCCAAACTCCTGCCCAGCCAGGGTCCCGTACCTTCCCTCCCACTTACAGTTTCCCATAGCCCTTTGTATTTGACTCCTGGGAGGCCTTTTTCAAACTCCTTTAGTCAGCTCCATCTCTCTGAAACACTGGAAAGCTACCAGCAAGAAGCTTGGCTCCAGCTCCCCACCGCCAGTGCTGGCAGCAGCTCGTCAGGTCCTCTGCCAGGCTCTGCCCCTCTACAGGAGCCCACAGGCAGTCCTGGCCCAAGCTGGGCAGCAGCCACAGCCACCTCTGCCCCTGCTCAGCTTCACATGGACGAGTTGTCCCATTCAGTGGCTCAACAGCTTGCACAGCAACTGCTTTATAACACCACCAGAATTCACAAAATGCCAGAGCTCTGAAAAGTCTGGTACCTGGTACCATTTCCTTACACTGGTTTAGAGAGAAATCAGTGAAAAGATATCATTTTATTCCCATTTTGATGATTATACAAAACAAAGAAGACCACAGGCTTTTTTTTTCTTAATATAAGCGCATGCTTTTTATTCTTAAGCTAAACAACCACCAGCCAACCTATCTAACACATTTATCAAGACAAACCAGAGACATCTCAAACTTTAAGTCTCAGAAAACCATTGCTTATGACTTACTTAACCATCCACAGGGTCCTTTACTGATGCTACTTACCTTGCAGTAACTGGAGAGGTAGAAAGCAGCAGCAGACCTCAGCACAAACAAACCACATTAATTCTGTAGAGCCATGTTACCTTTAGTGGTGCTATGTGTGATTTATACCCCTTGAAACACCTGGCCTGGAGTGCCTTTTAATTGATCACAATTAGAAACTGCTGATCGGCTTGCCCCTAGTGTCAGTGACCACAAAATGATCTGGTGAAAAGGGGGCAGTTACTATTTTTTAAGCACAATTCCATTTTTTGAGCATGGTAAAATAGCTAAGCAGTGTATTGAATGATATAGTATTACTCATATGCTTAAGCACCTGGGTCCTTGATCTTATGCTTTATAAAGTGCTCTGAGCTGTGCCGTAATTGCCTATAAATATGCTGCTGATCATGCTTAAAGGGACACTGTCAAGGTTGGCAAGCCTACTATTTGACTTAGTAAAATGACATCTCAAAATAGTTTTATTCCCAATATTCCTAAATTGCCAGCCTGTGGTTTTTATGGTGCCTCTTTTTATCAGCCCAGCTCCTAGGATTAATAAGGTTATGGGAGAATGTTCACTTTTAAAGCAATGGCCCAGACACAGAAATAGTGTGATAGAGGCTAATGTTCCCATTCTGAACATGCAAGCAAAAGAACTTTCCCGTAAAACCTATTTTTCCTGACATGAATAGGCATGACCTTTATTGCCCTTACGGTTTGTAATAAGGTCAGTCCTTGTCGAAGCAACGTCTTGTGAAAGAAATCTCCAAGCTAGAGCAAAGGGCTGAGGGGATCAGGGGTAGGCAAGTCTGCAGCTGCACCAAGTACCCATTTTCCATGGTGTCTCTTTGTCAGTCAGTAGTCTTGTCCCAGTTGAGCTATAGGAGTGCAAAGGGATGCAAAAAGAGTTTTATGAAGGGCTTGATTTGTTTCTGAGCAGAATAACTCAGCTCCCTCTGAGCAGCAGTCCTCCAGCACACGTAATGCTCACAGGAAACCTGTAATGCCATTGTAACCAAACCCAGAAGTGCCAGTAAATGAAAAAGTATGGCTCATTGGTGCAATGGACAACGCAGGGCAGGGGTCTGCTGAGGGGAAACAGAAGGAGAAACTGTAAGAGAAGGCTGAGCTGATAGTGGCAGGCTGTGCTGCAAGGCAGTTTTGGAAGAGGAGATGCGGCCTTACCTCCACCCCTATGGTATTCTGCTAGACTCTGTGTTGCAAGGTCTTGAGTTTCTCAAGACATGAGTCTACAACCAGGCTTCACCTTCCTTTCTGACCAGGAGGTCAAAGATTTACAGATACCCTTGATGTGAGACAGTGTATTGGATGTGCTCATGCATCACAGGATAGAAACTGTCTAAACTATAGGCGCTTGGGGGAAGCCCTGGCAATGCATAAAAGAAAACTCAGAAAGAATCACAAACTAAATAGAAAAGAAAGGTCTTTGGAGCCTCGGAAAAAACTGCACCTGCAGCATCTATGTCTAAACCAGGGACTGGTGAGCGCTCATGGCTGGTGGCATCACTTGATGCTGCAGTTCTTCAAAGCAGCAGGACGAATGAAAATCTTCCTCTTAACTTTTTTTTTTCAATTACAGGAAAGAGAAGAAAGCAAAGGAAAAAAAAATCCTCAGGCTGAAGATCCCACAGAACAGAAAAAGGCAATTCTAGTGTCAGCCTAACAACGGATCCAGCTCAAAGTTTTAGCAGGAGGGAAGGTGCTCCCCATACTTCCAGTATGCACTGTAGAGAACAGGGCAGCATAGGGGCTGTGTCTCTCATGCAGGCAAGCCTCGTAGGGTGTGAATATGGACGGGGATAAGCACTTGGAAAAAGTCTCATGCGTCTAACACCAAAGAGTGCATTTCAAGCTCGAACAGTTACAGAGAAACACTTGAAAGTGCAGCTTGCATATATTTTAAGAGCTTCCAGAAACCAGAATAAAAGAAAAAGGAGCCCAAAGTCTGTACTTTTAAAAATCTCATGCTTTTTAGACAAAGCTCATATCTCATATCTTGAAATGCACTCTTTGGTGTTAGACGCATGAGACTTTTTCCAAGTGCTTATCCCCGTCCATATTCACACCCTACAAGGCTTGCCTGCATGAGAGAAAGCCTCTTGGGAGCAGCCCTGAAGAAAAGGACTTGGGGGTGCTGGTGGATGAGAAGCTCAACACGAGCTACCAGTGTGCACTTGCAGCTCGGAAAGCCAATTGTACCCTGGGCTACATCAAGATGAATGTGGCCAGCAGGTCGAGGGAGGTGATTCTACCCCTCTATGCTACTCTACCGAGACCCCACCTGGAGCACTGCGTCCAGTTCTGGAGCCCCTATTACAAGAAAGATATGGATGTGCTGGAGCGTGTCCAAAGAAAGGCCACGAGGATGATCAGAGGGCTGGAGCAGCTCTCCTGTGAAGACAGACTGAGAGAGCTGGGGTTATTCAGTCTGGAGAAGAGAAGGCTCCGAGAAGACCTTATTGTGGCCTTCGAGTATCTTAAGGGAGCCTACAAGAAAGCCGGTGAGGGTCTTTTCGGGATGTTGGGTACTGGTAGGACTAGGGGGAATGGAGCAAAATTAGAGCTCGGCAGATTCAGATTAGATGTTAGGAAGAAGTTCTTCACCATGAGGGTGGTCAGACACTGGCACAGGTTGCCCAGGGAGGTTGTAGAAGCCCCATCCCTGGAAGCCTTTAAGGCCAGGCTGGATGGGGCTCTGAGCAACCTGATCCGGTGTGAGCTGTCCCTGCCCATGGCAGGGGGGCTGGAACTAGATGATCTTTGAGGTCCCTTCCAACCCTGACAATTCTATAATTCTATGATCTCCTGATTTGTTGTGAGCTGACTCAGTATTTTTAAATGGTTGTCCCTGAGAATTGTAAAACTTGGTGGGGGTTTTTTTGGTATGTTTATTCCATAGAAATGCTTATAAAGCAATAAAGCCAATCTCAATAGCCTTGCTTAAGTCCATGATTATATCAATTCTGTATTGTGGGTAAGCAGGGAGAAACTAACCGAGTAGGAAATTGTAAGAGATTCCTGTAACAATAGTTACATTATTTGTACACATATTGGCCATAATAATAACAACAGACAAGGAACGGCGGCCTTGCAGTTACAAAAAATACCCACTGTCCTTTAAAAATATACATGTATATTCTGTGTTTACCCAGATTAACAGTGTCGTTAGGGACTGATCTATTATGTGTGCTGTATCTTCCATCTGATTTAGTGAGGTTTTCTTTGGGCTTCATTTCTTCAAGACTGTAGTTATGCCTGACGGACGTGCTGATGTTCGCCAAGAGGGACCCAGGTTCCATGAAAAGGTAAACACCTGGAAGCTGAGATCAGGACTGTTTAAGAAACATGAATTCATTTAATGACAGCGTTTTATAATGGACCATATAAATTTTCCTGCTGTAATTGGTATATACATTCAACAGTTTTATTGTATGTCAGTGCACATTATTCGGCACAGCTGCTAGAGAGGCATTGCTGAACTGGTGTTTCTCTTCCATGACAAACACCTATTAAGCAGTCAGCATAAACTCTTCTTGTTACAGCCTCTGACATCACCCTCAGGGCAAGCGGACACAGAACAGCAATTGCTGAATTGCTTATGAAAATTATAGTTTTATTGTCTACACAAGTGAAGGTTTAACTCAGATTCCTGCTCGAGTCAGCTCTGTTATAAAGGAGCGATTCTTTCAGGGAACAAACAAGCACAGTACACCATTGTAATCAAAGGAACAGGCACTATTTATGTATTGGAAAGCCTCGCTCACAATAGTGCTAACACTCTAATGCCCCAGAAGCCACTATTTTAGCAGCTGTAGAGAAAAAAAGCATGACTAACAAGATGCCATACAGAGTCAGATACAGTTTTTTTTAGAACACAAATAGAATCATCCCATTTGATACAACTCAGTTTAATATGCACGACTGATAAGTAGGGATCATGTATTTAATGTTTATATAAGCAGTTTCTCCACCGCAGCGTTCAAAGGCTTCCAGTGTCTCTTGAATCAAATCTCCAATATTTTCACGCTTCTGCTGGCTGTAGTCTATCCCATCGCCTGAATTAACTGGTTAATAAAACAAAAAAGCACAAAAATTATATTAAAATTACTGTAACATTTTGAATAATAGGAAATTGCAGTTGCTTGTCAGTCACTGTGCCTCTATGAGAAATTTTGCGCTATGACCAAAACAAGGCTGAATTTGAAAACTGGGTGGTTTTGGTATCACTTCAAGGCTCTGCTCAGGCTCTGACTTCAAACACCTTCAAAATTTGTTTATGTACACAGTACTTCGGTATGTAAGCAAAAATCCTAATAAAATTAAAGAAAACAGATTACTTTATAAGGTCCTCTCAAGACCATTATTTCTAACATTGCTTATTTAGGACAAAATTCTACTGCCAGATGGAAAATGCTTATCTACAAAACGTGACTTAAACTAGACTTGCTATGGTTTGAAATCTTTAATAGGTACTGTACTAGGATCATTCCATGTTAGACATCAGATTCACACACTTTGCTTCTGACAGAGGGAATGTCATGCAACCTAAAAGAGATATTTGGAACATAACATACCACTCATTGAATATCTGCTCCCTGAAAAATGTGTAAAATTAAGTTAATGTTAAAAGAAGAAATTATTGCAGCCTCCAGATGCAATAATATTTACTGCTGTTTTCTCTAGCATGAGCTATCCAGGGGTCCTGTTCATACACACAGAGCAGAATTCTTTAAAAAAATCAGTGTGAACATACAAGAATAAGAAATAACTTCACCTACATGTAGGTGAAGTTTTTGGTTTTGATTTAAACCAATGTTCTGAAAACTACCATAACACGGGTGTATTCCAAGACATATATGAAAAATAATTTGGTAGGAGCATAACGTACTCAGCTCAAGTTTGGTGTAGTGGCCACGTGGAGCGGCTGTCATGTTTTTATAAAGTAGTCCACACACAATCGGTCAGTTGTCTCACTCCGGGTAGTGGTGGCAATATGCCCATGTCATACATTTAACACCTCAAATAACACTGATTGCTTATTGACACTCTCGACCAGCCAGCAAAAGACACGTTTATCAAGATAATGCAACCAAATTCTGGGGCGGTGCCTGCCTTTCACATTAGAAACACAGTGCACACAAAAGTGAGGGTGGATTTTGCTCCCACTACTGCCTCAACGACCATCAGCCAATGCAGTGTAGATGTACAACTGCTCCCATCCTCACATCCTCTCCTGGATCTCAGTCCAAGGATGTGGATTTAAAATTTGTGACTTCATTACCAGTAAAAATGGAAGAACAGTGCTCATAAAGAACCAGCTGAACACCAGTAAAAATCATCCTTTTGCCGAATTTTCCTGTAAAATGTCTAATTTGTACTACAAGTTAATTATGTATATGTGAGTATTTCAAACTCCTTACATGCATTCATGTCACATTGCTTTTTGTAAAATGTTTACAGAAAGACAGATATGACATACAAGTATTTGGCTTCTGAGTCTTTTCTTTTTTATTTTCTCTTTTCTCTTTTCTTTTTTCTTTTCTTTTCTTTTCCTTTTTCTTTTTCTTATTCTTTTTCTTTTTCTTTTTCTTTTTCTTTTCTTTTCGTGGTGATGACGAACACACAAACACTTTCCTATATATTAACTATTTGAAGCCAGGGTTATGGTATTAAAATTTTCTACAATAGATTTAATATAACATTAACAATAATAGACTATGAGAGTGCATAGAAAACACCAAGCGCTATTAAATGAAAGGATTAGCTTGTACAAAATACTAATGCAAAAAGAAAAGCACATCACAACTAAGTGCAATTCAGACTAAATACGGTTT
>WEIS01003389.1:0-10197 GCA_013389965.1 Todus mexicanus | reverse complement strand
GGGTGCCTGTGTTTGGCACCGAAGTATACAGCTTGTTATTATTTTTCAGTTGTGCTCGGTTTCCTGGAGGCTCCGGTGTGCTCATGTCTTGGGCCCCCACATTTGAGTTAGGTGTCCTTTTCTCTGTTATTACACGGAGTCCTTAAGTGAAATAATCTTTTAAAACGTCTGTGGGGAGTGGTTACCACTGATGGATTGTTCCTTTCTGATCATGATTGGTTTTCAGTGAAGCAACAGTTATATGTTAATGGTTTTTGGAGAGAAAAAGAAGCACTTTGGAATTTGTCTCCAGGTGCTGCATCTAGACATATTTTGTGCCCATGTATCACAAACTAAAACAGCATCGACAGACATTTCAAAATAAATAGTGGTGCTCCTCTGCTGTGAAAAGTGGAAGTGCTTTCAGAATGGACCTTGTGATTTGGAGTTATTACACGCTTTGGATGTGACTGTCGTCTGACATTTAAACAGCACACTCAAAGCACTCACACCGAGTAAAACCAGCTCAGAATCTGATTCACAGGATTTTAATTGCTCTAGAAAGAAGCATCATTCTTGGTGAATTGCTTTAGGTTTGGGTTTGGTGTTTGCACGTAGCCGGCCTAAAAAGTTCCTGTGGAGCCTGTTGAATACAGAGCTATTCCTGACTTTCTGTAGCAGGCTAGGTGGTGTTAAATTATTTCCTTTTTTCCTGTGGATGACATTACATTGATTCACAAACCGATTCCAATTCTTTTGATCTGTACTGGTGTGCAATTTCCCATCTACTGAAAGATGTTATGGATCTCCGTTCTTCCCAGACTATTCTTCAGGTTTATTGGCTTCCGGAGCTCCAAAGCGTTTTAGTGAAGTCAGTGATTGTCATCCATTGCAGCTGACGTGTCTGAAAATAGATTTATTTTTGTGTCTAGATGTAAACTAAATGGGATTACTTTTTACAGTGTAAATACAAGATGGTGAGTTACAAATGCTAACTCATTCATGAAAATGAAACCTATATTCGGTAGGATGCAAAAGCATGGAAGGTTCCAAATCTAAGAAGCCTTGCTATGGACTGCGACGCTGACCATGTTCTTAGGCTGGCTCAAGAGTATTTGCTAAAACATTTGCTGAATGAAGAGAAGTAAAGACTAACTTTTTAAAAGTTACTGATTGTTAGTTACTTATTTAAACAGGATTTTTATTACTCTGAAGCTGTTCTCGCTCTGTGGTGTGCAGTGATCTAGATTTTAGTGATGTTCTTGATCTTTTTTTGTGTGGCTAGCTGTGGTTCACAAACACTCGTTCCCATCTGAGGCTCGTCTGCTGGATTTGTAACGTTTATCACCACTTGCCACAGCAGCCTCCAGGGGTGAGAATCATTCTTTAGTTTCTTGGAAGAGGTATATAACTGCAGTAAAAATCTACCTGAAGGAGAGACTGGTGTGAAACACAACAACTCTTTGGGGGATTGTTCTGCAACTCCTTTGGTGCGGGTTTGAATAGGGTTTCTTTGGTCTGTTCACTGAGAATCTTCTTCAGGTTCATGTCCCTCTCTACGTGTCTATTCTCTGTCTCCAGGTTTGGCCAGCTTACATTTGGTAGTTGAACCCAAGTCTAATTGTAACACAGTTCACAGTTATCTAAAGTTTCGATACCTGATTCTCCTCAGAATATAGGACTAAGACACACACAGTATCTTCAAAGCTTCTCTGTTTCCTGACAGACATACCTAGAACTGTTCTGCTTCCAAGTGGTTGAAAGAACATGTCACCCAAATGCCTTTAAAACCTAGATTGTTTTATTACCTTTAACAATTTGTGAGTTAATGTGAGCATTTTATACACACAAACATCTGAACCACCGGGCTGTTCTCATGTTATGTTAAGTTGCATGAAAAGTTGCTCTGAGTAGTTTTGCTTTCAGAGACGCTGCCACAACATCACCGTGCTCTAATTTGACCTTAGCTTGGCCTTTCTCTCCTCAAATACATTTTTGCATCTAATTTCCTTAGCGAATCAACAGAATGTACCAAACTATTTGCAGACCAGTCAGATGGTAATAGAGAATTCTTGTTGCATGGCCTGCAAAATTAACGTGCCCTCGTGAGTAAAAAGAAATTGAAATCGTCCCTCTTTGATATTTGCAAACCCTCCTGCCGTTCTGCAGTATTTGCCAGCCTGTTAGGTGTGTGGTATGATTACAGTCCTCGTAACTTAAAGAAATACATTGAGGTTATTTTCCAGCTGTGGGTGAATCTGTTATTTGCTTTTCATTCGCTTCAAAGATTTCATTAGTAGGGCCGTGCTTTCTTTGTCGGTGTTAGAAGTGTGTTCATTTCATTAGTGATTCTGTAGATTTCTAAAAGACGCTGAAGCTTTAGGAACTCGCTCGGAAGAAGGGATGTGTGCCCCTCCCCCAAGGCATTAACGACTTGTAACCCAATAGTAGTAACAAATAATAGTAATCAGAGCTAGTGAACCGAAACCCGCTTGGTTTATAATTAAGTCTAGATAATTTCATCTTTCAAAATGTGCTGTTAAAACCAAAATACTGTGAAACTTCCCTGTAGCAGGTGCAGTCTCTGTTATTAAATGTTTACAGAGTAAAGGGGAAAGAGGAAAATCTAAATATTTATCCAGGTTTGCAGCTTGTTTACTGTGAATTAGAGTGATTTTGCTATAAACCAGAAACAAGCTCGCTGAAATATGAATGCTTGCGTGTTTAAATGTGCTGAGGGGGTTATTGCGTGCTCGCGAATTGTAATGTTTTTCAGAGTGATACCAAACAGGTAATTTGAGTAAAGCCACAAGCCAGTCTAATGGTTTTATTCTCCTTTTTTCTTAAAGCTCAAGCTATAAAAGCAAAGGGTCCAGTGTCTATCCCATACCCACTCTTCCAGTCACATGTCGAAGACTTGTATGTGGAAGGGCTGCCAGAAGGAATTCCCTTCAGGCGACCATCTACGTACGGCATTCCTCGTCTTGAGAGGATACTTCTGGCAAAGGAGCGGATCCGCTTTGTGATTAAAAAGTAAGGAATTGTGCAAGTTTATCCTTATGCTACTCATTGGTTTCTGCTGGCTCCACTCAGCTTCATTTTATCTTCAAGAACTTCCAAACTGATTTCTACCGATACATTCTTTTGCAGTACTGCTGAGTAACTTCTAGTCGATGTTCACTCTGATAAATTCGGGTTATCAGATCATGAGAGCTCCACAGGAGTGGCTGACATCTGGACAGATCTCTTCCATATTATGGACTTCTTGTCACGGACAGATCTCTTTGTACTAATTTAATCTGTGCAGCTGTAAAGCCATTGACTTAGGGATATTTTATGCAATCTCAGGCCAAAACAGCTGCTGGTTCCTGTCACTTAGTTGGATGCGTGTCCTTGGTGTGTCTGGGGATAGATACCATCGTCTACAGGAAGGGAGACCTTAAATGTACATAGAAACTGCTTGAGAGCACCATTGCCTGCTGTAGCAAATCTGGCAGGGCATCATCTGCCCTTAAAGTAAGGACATGAGACTCACAAGATGTTCTGGGCTCCTTTCTTTCTCTTTTTCTCCTTTCTTGCCGTAGTGTCTTTCCTAGGAGAACCCTGAGATTGCTTTCTGCAAAGGCAGGTGGGATTGGAAGGAGTGTGGACGGAGCCTGCATTCAGGATGTGCAGGGAGAGATGCCAGCATCTGTGGATGCCGAGTGCTGGATCTCAGAGCTCTGCAGCACTTGTACTGCGGGTACAACCGTGGCAGACCGATAGGCAGCTCTGGCAGCGGGTGGATGTTTACCTGCTGTAGTTTGGTGCTTTACTTCAGACAGATGTGATGTTTCACACCACAAGATGAGCATTTACAGGTTAAATGGAGCTTCTGTGAGTCACAATGGATGTTTTACTATTGTTCAGAGGTGTAGGACCTAATCCAAGAATTTTCAAAGTGGATTGGAATCTGCTGATGGCGCTGGTCAGGGTCTGAACTGGTGGTGGTGACAGCCTGTCTGTGCATGCTGCTGTCAGCACAGATGCCAGTTTCCCAAATATGAGAGAGCTCTGTTCAATTTCTGTCATGGTAATTAATGCTTGTAGATAACCAGAAAAGAGGAAGAAGTGTAGACCTACCTTTTGTCTCGCTTAAAATCAGACACTGTGCGTAGATTTTGATATTCGTGTAATTCTGGCACCTGCTCTTGTCAAATGTATCTTAGTTGTTAACAGTAATTAATTTCTGCTGTTCACTGGGTTTGCAGTACGTGGGAACAAAAGCAGCTCAAAAACTGGTTCAACTCGGGGAGAAATGTCAGAGTTTCTACATTTCTTGTTGTTCTAATATAGATAAAACTCAATGTATTTGGAAAACAGAAATGTCTCCTTTGAGATTTTCCTTTTTAAAGGTTACATTTTTGATTGGGATCTTTGTATCTGATGAAGCTCGTCTTAGACCTCAGAGATAATTTTAATATGTCACCATGAAATGTTACAGTTCAGGTGGATATAGGTACCAGGCATGAAAAATGTTTTCGTCAGTAGGATTCCAACCAGCTCTTAAAGTATTATAGGAGTGTTAATTGGAATTTAAAGTTGGGGATTGTGATGTCCTCTTTTTTTTTCCCCTCATTCTTCGGTGGTAACTGAGGCTGTAACATCAGGTTTATCGAAGCGTATGTCACTGTTGAATCGTGTGTCTTAAATCTTCTAGGCATGAGCTTCTGAATTCGACACGAGAAGATGTCCCGTTGGATAAACCAGTTCCAGGAGGTGGGTCTTCAACGTGTGAGTTGTACAAGCACAGTATGTTTTCCCGTCTGCCAGCCTGAGTGCTGGCTCCCATTTGCTTTTACTAGTGCATAGTTGATGGAGTTTACTGGGGAGGGAACTGTCTGTATTGTGGAATAATTGCTTTTGTACAATATTTGCCAAAATTAGATTAACCGAAGTGTAGTAATGAACATGCTGGTTATCGTGACATTTATGATTGTAGAATCTGACTTGCTGGGATGATGGGACTCCATTTTCACAGTGTAGTGCAAAGACAACACATTCTAATCACTTTTACCACCAGGAATGCTTTTCAGCAGGTGAATGCTCTTACATGTTCTTCTTCCATTGAGCACCCATCCAAAGGTAACAAAAGTGACCATGTTAAGACAACAAGAATAGACTTCTGTTACCATTGCACCTATGAGCTCATTTCCTCTCAAATTGGAAGAAAAAAATTTAGGATGAAAAAAAATAATTGTGCTTTTGCATGGGCACTAGTTGCTAAGTTATTTTCCTGGACTTGGCTTTCTCTTTGGTTGGATTCTACTCTCTCTTGGGCTTCGGGGTGGTTTTTTTTAATGGTCTAATTAAGCCAAGTGTTGAAAGCTTGTATGCAGTGGTAGCTAACAGATTGATCCCAACCCCAAAATGCCAACGGGCAACCTCAGCCTGATTGAACTGTGAATTTTGAGGAATACCAGAGAAATTCTGAGTTCTAACACTGCCACAAGCATAAAAATGGTAGTATCCGTGCTACTGCAGCACCGTTGTGTTGTATTAGATACAGTCTTCTACTGTAAAAAGTATATAGAAGACTGTACTTAAAGTGAACGCTAAGGATCTAAACTAAGCAAAGAAATCGTGTTACAAGGACATCACTTTAACGTGTGTGTAGGATTTAAACCTTTCCTGCAGTGTAAGTTAATCTAGCGTCTTCAGTCTTAATAACCTGCTGTTCCTTCGAGCACTGAATTTGACTACAGAAATAGTAGGTAGGCTAATGACTGAGTCTTAAACTTAACTGTACTCTTTGGTGGGTTTTTAAATTAGCCCTTTTCTCTGTTGTTTTTGTCATGTTTAATATGGTTATACTGATGATGGAGGTACATTACATATCCCATAAAACGCCTGCAGCTAAAAAAACTAGCGGTAACCCTTTTTTTATGGCATACTGTTAGGAACAGTCATTTTATGTTGCTTCTCTTCACGAATTCCTAATGATGGTAGTGGTTCATGTAGACCTCTGTGCTGTTTCTGAGAGAAGAGAATGTCTGTGAAAGCTGCTGATAACAACTCAGGGAACACAGCTCAGAAGACAGCATCTATCTGAGCCTCCTTTCCCTCGGTTTTCTTTTCTCCCTCTTTGGATTCCCCTCTTTCCCAGTAGCTCGTTGTCTCCTCTGCTGCCATCTCAGGAGAGCGAGCTATGGAGCACCAGCCCCTGCTCTCAGCTCCTTGCAGCTCTGTGTCCGACATCCTGCTCTGTCCATAGTCCCTGCTAGCTTGTGTACCCTGGAGGAGAGGAATGGGATGAGTACAGAAGATGGGGTTTGACTGCCAGAAAAAAGATGGTTTGCATTTGCATTCCTGTGGGAAATGAGCTGCTCAGGAAGGTTTTATGAAATGGCCTCAGCTCTGAAGCCTTGAGAAGACTGTTACTGGCTCCAGGACAAACCAGTCAGGCAGTGGTGGTTTGGCTCAGGAAGTGGCTGGAGAAATGTGACCAGATACCTGTGGAGATAACCCCAACCTGGTGCAAGGTGGTTATGGAGCAGCTGATGCTTGTCCATGCTGACTAAACCCACAGCATGGCAGCTGTCTGGTACCTTGTTCCAGAGTGATGAGCTTCCACGTGTTGGTCACAAAGACATCTTCAGAAGAAAGAAGCGATTTATGTGCTACGTGCTTTGATCCCTGTCACCTGTACTGGGGTGTAAAATAAGCACGATATAACCAAAATAATTAGGGAATGTTGGTTTTGTTCTGTGTCACTCTCAAATACAGTGAAAGAGGAGTGGTACGCCAGGATCACCAAACTGAGGAAGATGGTAGATCAACTCTTCTGTAAAAAGTTTGGTGAGTACAGGATTTTTAGTTTAGTTTAGTTTCATTTTATTATTTTACTTTATGGCTTTGTATTTCTTGAAGGTTGCTTTCATTATTTCCTTTCAATGTCTACATGAATAAGACCTTTGATCAGTTTTTTCAAATATTTAAAATCCTGGCAGTTGAGTGAAAAGTAATTTATTACTCTACTGTTTATATAACAAGGTAAACACATAGTTATAAAAAACATAAGTCTTATATGTACGGCTCTTCTAATTGCTCTCAATTTCTTCCTTCTGGATTTTTTTTTCCTTTGATGGTGAATGAAATAACCATTTACTTATTTATGTCCATTGCAATGGATATAATACTAATTAAAATCAGTATTTGAACATTTCTGAGCGAATTTTTCTGTTATCTGCAACATTAAAAAAAAAAAAAGAAGTCATCTTCATAAGAGCCGAAATAAAATGTGTGATGTTCTATAATAGATTAAAAACTTTGGATAGAAGCACTGTATTATGCCTCAGTGAGGAGCACAGTAATCTCCAATCTAGACTTCTGAGTGCCCCATAGCAACATGATACAATATATTAAATTATTATGGCTTTGCTGTGCTGAGACTTGGACTCTGTTGGGTTTAGATACCCTGCATCGTCCCAGGTTCTAAGGTCATGATTGCAACAGCCTGAAGAATTAGTAGCTTAGCTAGCTTTTCATGAAGGTTAATGGCCAAACTGTCCAGTTACTGGGTGTATTTTGTTCTGACAGCCGAGGCCTTGGGGAGCACTGAGGCTAAAGCGGTTCCATACCACAAATTTGAGGCCCATCCTACTGACCTCTATGTTGAAGGGCTGCCAGAGAACATCCCCTTTAGGAGTCCCTCCTGGTATGGAATCCCTCGCCTTGAAAAGATCATTCAAGTGGGCCACAGATTAAAATTTGTGATCAAAAGGTAAGTGTTTGGTTTGCTGCCTAAACACATTTTGTTTGTTTTAAGAAAGAGGCCAAACAAATGCCCTTTATGTAATCAAGCTCTCGCTTTCATTAAATCACAAAACACTTGGTCTGTAGTTACCAAATAGGCAGATTAAATAAAACTTCATGATAAGTGAGTATTTGCAACCCAGGCAAGTCTTCCTAAGTATCTTTGCAGCGTGTTCACGAATGTGAAAGACATAATGGGAAAATCTGAACTTCTCAATTTGTAGAAACATAGAATCATTCAATTTGTAGAAGGCCTTTAAGATCGAGTCCACCCATTCCCTCAGCACTGCCAGGGCACCAGTCCCCAGTATCCCTCAGCACCACATCTCCACAGCTTGGAAACCCCTCCAGGGATGGTTACTCCCTTGGACAGCCTGTTCCAGGGCTTGACAACCCTTTTGGGGAAGATTTTTTTCCTAGTATCCAGTCTGAACTTCCCCTGGCACAACTTGAGGCCGTTTCTCCTTATCCTGTCATTTGATCCTTGGGAGAAGAGAGCAACTGCCACCTCCCCTCCTTTCAGGGAGTTACAGAGAGCAAGAAGTTCTCCCCTGAGCTTCCTTTTCTCCAGGCTAAAATCCATGTCATACTTAGTAGGAGTATTTAAATTAGGTCAAGACTGGGCAGATGATATGTTTTCTGGTTGCAGGCCAGAGCTGCTCACGGTCACTACACCTGAAGTTATCCAGCCCAGGTCGAACACCTCAGGTAAGATGGTGCTGTCTTCAGGACAAAGCGGAAGGGTTCAGTGGGGAGACGCATTTGCATCAATCCAACATTTTTCAAGAAGTCAGCCTTCTGTGTTGAGGGTGCTGACACGCTCTTTGTGAGATCTGAAAAGAATAAACCCATCATGATGAATGTGGATGGCTCCAGGTTGTACCCAGAAGGATACAATCCAAGTCTCAATAGTTGGTTTTTTTTCAAAAGTATGAACCTACTTGTAGCAATAACACAAACTGAGATCCAGGGCTTCTTAGGTTCTTCCCCACACACATTTCACTGGATGAACAAACTGCAGCTTTAGGAAAGAATTGGGTAGAGTTAGCTGCAGAAAAAAAAAAAATATTGTAATAATAATGTAATCAGTAGTCATGTCATCACAGCATATTGTGGATTTTGTTTGGATTTTAGGGAAAGGTTCATGTTCGGCGAGAGAGTAGCTCAGTAGAAAAGACTTTTCAATGGGGAGCAGGCAGAGAAGGCAACATCAGTTTTTATTCTGTTTTTCCTTTGTTTTGTTGCCAGAATTGTTGTCTAATTTGACAATATAACTGACAATTTGGCAGTGAAGCAGTAACAGCAGGTACCAATGATAGCAGTAAAAAAACAGCTGATAAAATCGTCTTTCTGAAAGAACTGACGTGTGGTGCTTGTGATTCTTCAAACTCAGACTGAATGTTCTGAGTAACTTTTCTTTTTTGAGCTAATTATCTTGCTGTCATTTTTCACTAACTTACAGGCGAGTCTGGTATTACCAGTGTCCACAAAGCACACCAGGGGCCAGGGTTTGATGTCACACTGGGAAACACAGCAAATGTCCTCTGGACCTTAGAGCCCAGTGAAAGATCTTGCTGTAGATGGAAACTTTGTGTTACTAAAGAATATTAGACTTTTTTTTAAAGCAAAGCATTATTCCATTGTGAAGTACTAATCCTGTGCTGCCAAGATAGTTTATGAACAACATTTTAATTTTTTAAAGTAAATTATTCATTCAGCCTAATTCCTTTACCAGTAAGACTACATGTAAGTATAAACACACGTGCAAGTGTTAAATACCTGTGAAACCTATTAAATAATTAGACCTGATTGCAGAAAGTATTAATACATCTTACCTTGAAAATATAAAAGGTAGAAATAAACCAGCTCAGGTAACTTGTTTGGCAAAAATATAATTCAGAAGCAAAAGATTTCTGCATAGCTCGCNATTCAGAAGCAAAAGATTTCTGCATAGCTCCCTTCATGCATCCTTTCCCCAGCTCTTGAATGCTTTTAGCATTGTAGCAGTTAATTTTATTTGTGGCTTGTGGTGAAAAGTAATGAATTATGATGCCGTTTGTCAGAAAAGAAAGGCTTTTTGTTGCTGTTGGTGTCCTGTGCTTTCTTCTCCACCTAAGCTACAAATTGTCAGCTCCTGTGAGCAATCCTGTGTCTGGATTTTATTTACAACAGCGAACAGGACTGGAGCTTTATTTTAATTAATTTTTTCTAATGCTAATCAAAAGGTTTAGCAAAGCACTTTTTAAATCCTCATCTTCTGTTCTGAAGAGTGTTATTCTTATGCACTAAGATTAATTAATTCCAACTTTGTAAGAGCCATGAGAATAATTCCTTCCTGCATCTAAAGGCTCTGAAGAAGTTCCCCCACTTGGGCCAATGATTCAAATTTGTAACTCCTTTTAAACGTATTTTGTTATGTAGAGG